>VZRF01010836.1:2855172-2936929 GCA_013396875.1 Vireo altiloquus
TGGCTCACCTGGGTAGTGGGCCTGGCGGCGACGCGGCGGCGGCAGCGGCGGTGGGGGGCTGGGGGGGTCTCCCGGGCTCGCTCCCCCGCTTGTTCCACCCGGCCTCTCGCCCCGCGTTGCCGGGGCTGGCGTTGCCTGTCTCCTGCCGCGGGGCGCTCCCGGCTCCTGCCTCGCCAAGATGGCGCCCGCGCTGGTGCTGAGGAGGAGGCGGCGGCTGCGGGCGCTGGGACGGCGGCGGCGGCCACTTTCGCTCACTGAGAGGAGAGGAGCAGGGACACGGGGAGCCATGGCGGGGGGGAGGAGAGGCGCCATGCCCAGGCCTGATCAATCGAACCCCGCATGCCTCCCCGCCGCCCCGGCCCCGTGCTTGTGTCCCACCGCCCCGCCCGCGCCGCCGTGGCCGCAGCACGGACCCCACGCCCGCACCGCGGGGCTCGGCCCCGCAGGGACCCCGCGGGGGTCCCTTGCTCATCGATGCGCTCCCGCGGCCGATTGGTAGGGTCTGGCGATGACGGAAATTGCCGAAGGGACTCGGCCAGGCGGCCGGGTGAGCCAGCGAGTCTCGCGCGAGGCGGGGCGGGGTCTCGCGATGCTGGCGCGGGGAGGCGGGTGCGTCCCGGAAGTGACGCTCGCTCGCCCTTGAGGCGCCGCGGGGGGCGAGGGGCGGACTCGGCCGCGCTCGGGGCCCCGGGATCCTCTCGCTGTCGCCCCCGGGGCAGGCGGGGAGCCGGTGCTGTGCATGTATGGGTGTCGCGGAGGCTGCCCGCGGCAGCCAGGCACTTTGTGCCGGCCTGGCAGCCCCCGCAGCTAACGAAAGCGGTGAGGGGCTGGCGGCGCTGGAACCGGGGCGCCGTCAGGGTTAACACATGGGGGCATATGGTGAGGCCGTGCGTTATACCGCTTTCGCTTTGTCATGCACTAAGAGTTGCATCAGAGGAGCTCTGGACGAAATAGGCCTTAAAGTTAATGGCGAAGATACTTTGCACGGTAAACACGGTGTGGCCATCAGCTGTTCAGCACCGCTGCCTCCCAAAACTCATTAACTAATACACTTAAAGCAAATCCTTAAGTGGATGATTAATCCAAATCACCTACTACACAGCGAGAAAAATCTGTATTTCATGACTAAGCTGTGTCAGTCCAGCACTCAAGTAGGTACCAGTGTCCTTGTTTTGGCTGGGATGAAGTTAATTTCTCAGTAGCTGGGAAAGCGTTGAGTTTTGCATTCAGAATAAAAAACTGATGTTCTGAGTTTTGTTAAGTCGTGTTTATCCTAAGTCATGGACTTTTTTTTGTGTCTCATCCTCTGCCACTAAGGAGGAAAAAAAATCTTGGAAGGGTGCACAGCTAGGACAGCTGACCCGAACTGACCAAGGGGATATTCCATACCACAGAACATTATGCCCAGTATAACTAAGGGGATTGCCTGGACGTGAGGCCGATCTGGATTCAGGAAGGGGATCTGGCATTGGTCAGCGTGGGGTGAGCAGTTGTATTGTTCATCACTTATTTTTCTTTCCCTTTTTATCATTCTTATTATCTACTCTATTACTATATTTTACTTTGTTTTCAATTATTAAATTGTTCTTAACCTACGAGTTTTACTTTTGGTTACTCTTCCCCATTCCAGTGGGGCAGAATGGAAGGGAGCAGCTTCATGGTGCTTAGTTGCCAGCTGGGCTTAAACCACCACACACAGTTACTAGGAAATAAAAATAAGACCGTTGCTTCTGCCCTGGTAAGACTTCACCAGAGTTGTCCTTAACTAGCGATGCTAATTGTATCCCTAACTACAAACAGGAGTTGTGTTGTTGGGGAAGCGTGTGTAATTTGGTTACGTGTTAGTACCACACTTAGAGCTGGCACTGAGAAGCATCACTATGGCTGATGGACCATTAAAAAAATGACCTCTTTTTTCTTCTTTAAGAAAATAGTAATTTTCAGTCTTGTGCATCAGTGTGTGATGACTCCATTCCAAGATACTTCTTTTCTTTATGCCATTCCCAAAAGAGAACCAAAGGGAAAGCTGCACCCATATTTACCCAAGACAGTTTTTCTACTTGAATCATATAGTGGCAGAGATGCAGTTAGACTGTGAAGTCCCTCTTGGAAATCCTTATTCCATGATAGTGCTGTTTCAGTCAGAGATTTAGTCCTTGGAAAAGGCTGAGAAAGCAGCTCAGTCTCTTACCAAGGGTGGCCTCAGCAATTGCTTTGTCTCCTGTAGAGACATTCCCTTCCGCTCTTCTATATCCCAGACTTGGTGCCTTCATATCCCAGCTCCTCTTCCTTCTTCCATTATCCGATGTATCACCAATTTCTGTTTGGTAATAGGACTGGAGGGACCCAAATGATTTTGGTTGTGGAAATAGAACCTAAATGCTCTTGATCTGTCTCTGACAGAAGAGCCTGCGTGTTCCACATTGTACCCTACTGATCTCTGATAACCCATCACTGCTTGGAAAAATCTGGCTTCAGTTAAATGACTAAGAGTAGACCTTGACAGTTTTTCTGTCACTCTGAGAAGTGAGCAAGTCTGACCTATTGTTTCAAATAAAGGCCTATGTAAATACTGCTGGTCTAGTACTTTATGGGGAGAGGTAAAAAAACCCAACATACCAGAAAACTAACATGTTTCCCCTAAAAATAGTTTTTTAAATGGGCAGATACATCATAAACACAGTCACACCAATTACATCCAAGGAAAACCAACTCAAACAGGTATTGGCATGTACTTACATGCAGATGTCACATCCCTTCCACCCTGGTTTCATTTCCACCTTTGCAGCCTGATGCCCAGATTGTTCTTGGACTGCCATCTGGTTCGCACAGTGACCTTTGACCTTTTTTATTCTTCCCTATTCTATGTCGATCAGTGTTCATCAGTATTTCAGAAAACTTGTTCCAAGATCAGGCATGGCCTACATTAATTTTGTCCTCTGATAGAATAGTAGTTTTGCCTTAATACCTCATTTTGTTTGGGGAAGGACTACTATACACCTCCTAAACTGCTGTTTCCACACACTATAGACACACAGCACAGTGGTGTTACAGCCTTATCCACACCAGTTGGATGCAGCAGTGCTGGCAAACGGTGGTGGTGATGGTCTGCAACTTCCCGCAGCAAGCTGCTCTAATGAGAATTTTACATATCTGCAACAGGTAACGAACCAATGCAGTTTAAGAGTGGTCTGATAACAAGGCAATAAAAAGAAAAGTCACTCTTTTAAAATCAAAAATACCTCTTGGAAAAAATGGATCTCAAAAATCGACCTAGAGAAGAACAGTCAGACAAAGCAGGAATTTCCTCCAAAAGACAGACCATCATTATTTCCATTCAACAATGGAATATTGAATTACCTGTCATTGTAGACCCAGGAGCTTTTGTTTGACACCTTTTTTCACTTGGATGTCTCCAAACACCCAGTCTAAGCTCATCACGTCACGTGTGTCAGAAATTAAATTCATACAGTCCGCCTAAGGTCAGTTTAAGGTCTTTCCACTGATTTTCGAATGTGAATTTGATTTTCAAGCTCTGCTTTGACAAAGTATATCGTTGATTGTTGAAGGATGTGATTTGAGGCCCTGCTATTTTTTGTGAGAAAGCAATACCCATCATCTCTGTAGTTTCCATCCTTCTGTGGATTGTTTCTTTCTATTAAATTCCATGGTTTGATCAAAAGACCATCCTTGTTCATTTTGTAATCTTCAGTTGCTTTCTCCCTTTTCAGCTTCTGAGTGTGTCTGCCAGCTGACACAGCTCCTCTGGCAGCTCCATGCAAGTGGGCTAATAAGGGAAAAGAAACAGAAAAGAAATCAAATCAATACATATGAATACACATACTTTACTTTTGTTAGAACCAGGGATGAGCTCCCTCTGTAATTAGCCAATGGAACACAATCCTTCTGCTATCATAGACAGCACAGCGCCTTATCTACTGTGGCTTTACCATGAGTGTGCTGGGGATATCAACTGCGCTGCATATGGATTTGCAGCTCCCCTGTGGCACCAGAGCTCTGCATGTGAACTGTCAGCTCTTCAACAAGAGGACTCTGCACTTCTAGGAAAATATTAGCTTTCCTACACCGATGGGTTCCTAGGCTGCATTTGCATCTTTGAATTTAAGTCCTAAATAGACATGAGAATATGTCTGCATTTCAATGTATGAATATGAATTCATCAATATGAATCCACAAGCAGGGTTAAAAATGTAGCACATGTAGCTCCTTTACTAGCTCTTTTCTAGCATCAGAGCTGCAAAGAAACAGAAACACATTTTCCTAGGTGTCTGCATCCACAAGAAGAACAATTACTGCTGGCAGACAGTTACACTGAAAATGCAGGAAACTGCCAAGACTTTCAGGGTGGGAAGTTTGCGTTCACTCCTCCCCCTCAGCACTAAGAAAGATTATCAGTTTCTGAAAGACACGGAAGAGGGAAGCTGAGGGTTTCGATAATGAAGCACTGAGGATCAGAGGTCATTGCTTTACATCTGGTTTGTGGGTAAAAAGTCAGGGAGTGTCCTCCCTTTGCTTAGGAGGGAGCGTCCACTATTCAGAAGACTCAACTACCACTTGCAGGTGATAACACAGGAAACCACAGAAAGTGTCAACATACCTTTCCAAAAATATCAGGATCAATGAAATGCCTTTCTTTTTATTTCCTTCCTTTTTATTATTTTTTCCTCTATTTTCTTTTTCATTCTCTTCTGCCAGTACTACATCAAGAATGTTGCATTATCTCTTGTGTCTGCTGTGAATCACTGGCAATACTTTACTGTTGCTAGTAAATCAGACACAGGTACATGCAATTATGCATAAGTCTGAAATCAAGCATTCCTGAATATGTTGAAGACCACAAAGAGGATCTGACCCTAGTAAGAGCTGTGAAATTAGTCAGAAAGTGATTTTGGTATTTTGCCACTAATGGAGGCCTGTTAGAGGGTATAAAAACTTCTGAGAAAGAAAAGGTGCATGTGGAAAATTGACCATAGAGATTGGGCATACAGAGCCCATGAAAGGGTGGTGACAATTGACAATTATATTCATCAGCCTTTTTCACACTTGCCTTTCCTCAACTCTCAGTGGATGAAGTGATCCATAAGGTCAAGTGAACAATATTGGCTTTTACTCCATGATAATGCATATTCACTTTTCCTTGCTGCTATTTCCAAGAGGAGAGAAAAGAGAGTATGTTCCTAATCTGCTTCCAGAGGTTGCATACCCTGACTAGACAAGAGAATGAGAGTAGGTAACTGCCCCAGTAGTCATTAGTCAACATTACTGGTTGTTACTCAGCATTATTCAATTCAAAGGCAACCTCCGACTGGAAAGCTAAATCGTCTTTTCCACCAAGCATACCCTTTATACCTTATTGTACACAAAAGCCAGTTGTGAGCTAGATGTGGCAGTGAGCCAAGACAGATTAGGTGGATGCTTCCATGCGAGTCCAAGACGAAGTTCAATGTTGTAAATGCTGTTCCAGGAGCTAAGATTCAACATGTGACAGCTAGAGATGGGAAGGGGTGTGGCTCTGTATTCCATCCAGCTTCAGTACTCCATGTTTAATGAAGTCTCATGATTGAAACTGTATCTGTGTGCTTGTTTTCCAAGTATAGTTTACATGGGAGTGTCATAAGTTTGGCAGAATGGGAGAAGGAAAAAAAAAGGCATTCTTCTGTGTGCTGTCACTCAGTAAGACCAGAGGAAAAAAGAGCGGGTCAGGGAAGCACGTCTCTGTTCATTGCTCTAGTAAGGCAGGATGTACTCAAACACCTCTGTAGCCCAGATGCACAATAGAAGGCATGTCTGCATAAGAAAAGTTCCCTTTGTCAAAAGCCTGAAGACCACATGGTTCTGCTCATTCAGCACAATCCAAGACCTAAAAAAAGACAAGACAAGCGTCCAGAAGATGCTTCTGTACCTGGAGTGATAGAAGTTAGTTGGTTTCCAGATCTGGTCATATCCTCCAAGTGTCTGTAAATCAAAGAGGCCACGGTAACTCTTGCCTAGTGACTTTCGCTCCCACAACCCTCAAGTAAAGGCTTGATGTATTACAGATGGTTCCTGTTCAGTCCCTCTTCCCATTTAGCAGCTAAAGTAGTGCAAGGTACCTTTATGGCCCTAGAGCATTTATTTGGCTTTGCTGCAGTCTTGCTTCAGTAACAGAGGCCTCTCTTCCAGTTCTCCAGCACAGAGAGAGGATAGTAGATAACATATTTCAGGTTTCCAAAATGTTACCCTGGCATGGGTATGTACTTTGGAATCCAAGGAGATCTGTTACTTCTGCTGAAGTAGTGTTGGAACTGCACCAGATCACATCTGGAGAACACAGTCGTCAAGCACAGGAATTACAGTGTTGCTGTTGTTTGAGACTGGCTCCAATGAATGAAGTCAAGCTCTTTGCACCAGACTGCTGTTCACCAAGGGCCCAAGGTGGGACACAAGTGTAAATTGTAACTGGTCAATGTAAAAAGTAAAATAGTCCAGTAAAAACATTTTCTAGGTAACTTTCAACTGTTGCTCCATGAAGTACATGAAGGCATAACAGAGATTTTAGTGGTGAATAAACTTCTACATAACCATGAAAAAGCACTACAATAAATGGGAGTGGATGTGTGGGTAAGTACTTTGACTATTCTGAGAATCAGATCTGAATTAAGGCTTTTTGATTCAAGGAATTAATACAGACTGAGCTAGAAAACCTATAATTGCACAAACAGAGGGTTTGGGTTTTTTTTCCTTTTTTTCTTAGAACAGATTTGGCTGAACTCATCAACTTGAAAAGGATTCCCTTAAAGATAACTTTGTTTACTTATTGAGTGAAGAAAATTGAAGTAACAGAAAAGATTAAACTAAATCATGCTCCACATTTGAAATTTAAATATGGAAAGCAAGCAGATTTTAAACAAAGTAGAAGAAATGTTCATTTGCATGATCTACTCACAAGATATAGAAACAACAGAAAATTATTAACAGTGAAATGACAGTGAAAATGGCTACTTTTACTACCCATACTGGATTTCTAAAATGGTTGCTTCAGAAGGCAACTGCTTTAGAATGCAGGAAGTACAACAACCAGATGAGATCTCAAATAGATCTTCAAAATACCATTTGAAATACTCAGGATCAAATTAATTCCTTGGCTAATCTTATGGAATAAATGGATTTACAAGAGAATTGTCTTCAGCAAGCTGAGAACCACTTTAAAAATTCTACAAACAGCCCAATACAAAGCAGAATTTGTACTGTCTTCCCTTTAACAAACTGTTCTTTTCCCTTGTGTCATGCCGACTTTCACATGCATTTCACATTGGAAATTCACATGTCAAGCTAATTTTTTTCCATGGACTTGGAACGACCTTTTTTTTTTGGCAGCTTTCCTCTAAAGAGAAAAGGTTTTCACATGTAACCTCTTTTATATCTGTGAAGCAACTATGACCTCTTGTGGTTATCTAATCTACTCTTAAATCCTCAATAATGGGATTTACTGCTCTGAGCCCTTTAGTAATTCTCAAAGGATTCAAGTCTGTGCTTCAATGCTTTGTTAAACCAGGGCAAAGAAAAATACCATTTTTTTCATGAAGATAGAACTGCATTCTCTTTTCCTAATAAATGCTTCAAGACATTCACAGCTGCAAAAATGAGGCACTAAAAGGATTTAATCATGTTTGGTTAGTTTGGTTAGTTTTTCATTCATTTTGATGAATGAGGATGTTTGACCATGTTTCACCCAAATTTAGTATCAACAATATCCTACACAGTTAGTGCAAGCCCTCACAAGATTATGTCATTGATCAAAGACCACACCAATACCACTGCTTGTTGGTTTCCATGGACCTGTTCTTTCCAGTAGTGTAATAAGTCAAGCTCTTTCACCAAAAATCTAATTTCCTCCACTTTCTGCTGTAAAAATTAACAAGCAATTACAGAAGTGTCCACCATCCAGCCACTCCAAGGTACCTGAGCATGCACTACTACTGGTTCTAGGTAACCAAAGATGGAAAGTGTTACTTTACTTGATTTTTCATTATTTTTTAAAGACAACAAATGTGAGAATAAATGAGTATGACCAGATAACTCAGTGATAACTTTTATAGAAATAAAAATCTTTGGGCAACAAACATAACTCAGAAACAGACAGTGTATGCAAAACAGCTCAGCAGTGAAGTTGACAGATTAGGAGAAAAATAGGACAAGATTTGGGGACCAAACAAAGCAACTCTGTCAGCTCCAGGTACCAGCACTTTACACCTGCCTGTCGCTCTTCATATCCTCACATGTGCACAGCCCCTCTTGAGCCGAGCAGTTCTCATCTCTGAGGAGAGTGAACAGAAGGCGAAGGTGACTGCTTGTGCCTTAAGAGCTGCACCTCATCCGCTAGGCAAACGTGGGGGTGGTTCTGCTACTGAACTAGCAGGAAATGGAGCTAAGTAGATAGAGACACCATCACTTCTGCTACTGCACACAGGAAACAAGGCATGTAGCATAAAGTAGAATGTACAGCTGCAGAAAAGGAAGCTGCTGTAACTTGGTCCTCCAGAGTTTATCCATGAGAGCCTTAGATCCAATCACTAACCAGAGAAATAAACAAAGACATACCTACCTTTGTGCTCACAAGTGATCTCCAGACCCAGTCCAAGAAGCATTTACATAAGATGTTAGGTCAGTCATCAAGTTATTCATTAGAGATGAGTGGAGCAGCAGGAGGTACACAGCCTTCAGAACAAATGCTTTAAGCAGAGAAGCTAGGAAGTGCCTCAAGAACTGTATGTCAGAATTCTCCTGTGTATCCCAGTGCAAATGTAAACAGTTATTGTTGTGGTTTAATCCCAGCCACAAATTAAATACCATGCAGCTATATGGTCACTTCCCTCAACCCCCAGCATGGTAGGGAGGAGAATTGGAAAAAAAAGGCAAACTTTGTGGGTTGAGATAAGAAGAGTTTAATAATTTTTTTTAAAAAGCTAATAATATAGTAATGATAAGTGGAGGGAGAAAGAGAAATAAACTCCAAGAGAAAAAGCAATGCACGATATGCCATCACTGAGCAGCAATCAGCTCCCTTCCAGGTAATTCCTCTGGTTTAAATACTGGGCATGGCATTCTATGGTATGGAATATCCCTTTGGTCAGTTTGGGTCACCTGTCCTGGCCATACTCCCTCCCACTTTTCTGTGCAGCTCCTCATGGCAGAGCATGGGAAATCGAAAAGCTCTTGGCTCAGGGTAAGCACTACTGAGTAGCAGCCAAACCATCAGTGTGTTGTCAACGCTATTCTCATACAGAGTCAAAAAATCATAGTACTGTACCAGTTATTAAGAAGAAAATGTACTCTGTCCCAGGACAGTTATTTAAGTTGATAAAAATTTAAGGAAGATTTTCATCATAGACTTCTGCAGTTTACAACATATTTCCTGATGTCGATCTTTTCAGTGCAACTGAATGCTTTCAGTTTCTAAGACTATCTGTGTGCAAGCCTGTGGTGGTTAGAGAAGCAGAAATTTGGAAGAAGGGATTGCTTCCTAAAAAAAAAAAACCAGCAAAAACCCCACCAACAAAAACACAACCAAAAAACCAACACACATCTATTCCAGCATTTAATGCTAGGTTGTCTCTCATCTATCTCTGAAACTAGGTTGGATTCCTAAGAGCTGAAAAAAAAGACTGAAAGGCAAAAAAAAAATACTCCAATGAAGGGAGTTGGGGAAGCAGCTGGGGATAGTAACATTATCAGCAATCACAACTGAAACCAGAAGAACATGAAAACAAGCCCCAATTAAACAGCATGACCATGATAACGCAGGGCAAATCTCACTACAGTGTGGTTTATACTGGTATACTCATTGCATGCACATTACACAGTCATTTTCCACTTTCAGTCTTCAGGGCAATAGGATGATTTGGTCTGGTAAACTAAGGAAGGCATGTTGTCCTTTGGCTTAGATTTGCCATCAGAATTCCCAAAACAGAAATTTTGAGACACTATTGTAATTCTAAAACTTACATAAAAATAAAGCTCTGTTCAATTTAGAGGTTTCACTGGGAAGCTTTTATAGCAATATCAAATAACATTTAATCCAAGCTTTTGAGAAAGATTTAAAGTCTATGAACAGGCAGTGCAAACCCACTTGTATTTACTGAGAAAGTTACAATATCAGAATGAAGGGAGAAAAAATGCCCTTGTAGGAAAGAGATTGTTCCTATTCAGTAAAAAATCTTGCCTATATATTGAGGTCTCATTAAGTATCTAGTACCCGTATTTAATAGGTTCTCCGGAAGTCTTCTCACCCCACCTCAACCCCTCCCCAGCACACAAAAAACAAGGTCACGTGATTAAAAATCCCAGCAAAAGGATAGAATACTTTATCTTGGAAAAAACCTCAAAGATCATCAAGTCTAACTGTTAAGCCAGCACTGCCAAGTCCACCACTAAACCACATCCCTAAGTGCCACATCCACACATCTTCTAAATACCTTTAGGGATGGTGACTCAATCACTTTCCTGGGCAGCCTGTTTCAGTGCTTCCCTTTCAGTGAAGCAACTTTTCCTCATATCCAATCCAAACCTCCTCTGGCTCAACCTGAGGCCTTTTCCTCTTGTCCTGTGGCTTGTTACCAGAGGAAAAAGACCAATCCCCACCTCACTACAACCTCCTTTCAGATACATGTAGAGAGCAATAAAGTCACCTCTGAGCCTCCTCTTCTTCACACTAAACAACCCCAACTCCTTCAGCTGCTCCTCATAGGCCTTGTGCTCCAGAGCCTTCACCAGCTCCATTGACCTTCTCTGGACATGCTCCAGCACCTCAATGTCCTCATTGTCATAATGAGGGGCCCAAAACTGGGCACAGGGTTTGAGGCATGGCCTCCCCACTGCTGAGTACAGGGGGACAATCACTGCCCTGGTCCTGCTGGGAATCCACATTCTTTCTGGATTTTAGTAAGGTTTTTGATACTGTCCCTCAGAGCATCCTTCTGGACAAGTTGCCCAACTGTGGGATAAGCAGGTTCATGGTGCTCTGCGTGAAGAACTGACTGAAGGACAGAGCTCAAAGGGTTCTAGTGAATGGAGCTACATCTATCTGACTGGCAACTGGCACCAGTTGAGGAATACCATTGGTATTGCTTGTGGTTTAATTCCAGAGCCTGTTCTGTTCAGTATAATTATCAACAATCTGAATGCAGGAGTTGAAGGCACCATTAGCAAGTTTGCTGATGGTACCAAACTGGGACATTTTGAGGGACAAGAGGCCTTGGGGAGGGATCTACATAGATTGGAGGATTGGGCTACAATTAATGGGATGAAATTTTCCAAGCTGAAATGCCAGATTCTGCATCTAGGATGGAATAACATTGGGCACAAGTATATATTGGGAAAGTGGCTGGAAAGCAGCCCTGGAGTCAGGGATCTGGTTGGCAGCAGGCTCAGGGGTATTCAGCAGTGTGCCCTGGCATCTTGGGATGCATCAAACACAGCATCACCAGCTGGTCAGCAGAGAAGAAGGTGCTGAGCTCTTGTCCCTGGTATCCAGTGACAGGACACATGGGAATGGTTCAAAGCTGCACCAGGGAAGGTTTAGTCCAGATATTAGGGAGCATTTCTTGGCTGAGAGGGTGGTCAAACACTAGAATAAGCTTCCTAGAGAGGTGGCCAATGCCCCAAGCTGTCAGTTTTTAAGAGGCATTTGGACAATGCCCTTAATATCAGGCTTTAATTTGTCCAGCCCTGAACTGGTCAGGCAGCTGGATTAGATGCTCCCTGAAGGTCCCTTTCATATGAAATAGTCTATTTTATCAAGCTTATGTTCCCAAGATCTTAGAAGTTCTTGTCTCATTAAGTTTTCCCACGCTTGTCCCCATCTTAAAAATAGAGAATGATGATTTGGCTGCTGAACTGCACAAGAATTTTTTTATTCTAATAGTGCTATCAATAAAAGTTCCCTTTTCCCCCATTTGTCTCAGGATTCATTTTAAGCAATTTGCGCTGTCTAAACTAGGTTTTAGAATTAGTCAAAAATATTAAGATATCCAGAACATTTTCCCACCCAAGTTATATATATCTTGTATTGTACAATCTTTGTGGTTCTTCAAAACCTGAATTTCAAATGAGCTATTAGGAAATACCAGAATAAGCACTGATGCCAATTAATGCTTGCACCTGTCTCCCAAGGCAGTGTTACAAAATGACCCTAACTACAGCAATTTAATCACTGCTTACTGCCTTGCTCTTAAAAGAAAACCAAACAAACCAAATCTCACAGAAACATCTCAAGATGGGCAAAGAACAGCTCACAACTGAGTCATCAGAAGGTGCCTCACTGAACCACTCACTGAAGTTACCTGCTGTCTGCACTTCATGACGGCATCCCACTTGGAAGGTATCTTCACCTGTAATGTGCAGATGTGATGCAGAAGGAACCCATGAGTTGTCACTGAAAACTGCAGTGAAGAGCATCAGCAACCTGTGATGGGATCAATATGCCATGACCAATGTCCATCAATCCAAGGCAAAGAATGTGGAGGTTTGACAGTGGGGTTGCATATTAGAAGTAAAGTATGCTACAAGGAAATTAATCATCATTCTGACTGCATGCAGTTGCAGAGCTAGCAATCTGATTCCTTAAAGCTGTTATGTAAAAGGGTAGATTAAGTTTTGAGAATTACTTATATAAGTTTTATGTTGTATTTGTCTATGGTTCCTTCTAACCCAGTAGTCTTAGTTTCAGAAGAGAGTAAACATACAGTGATACTTTCCCAGGATACTTATGGTTTTGCCTTTTATCCAAAACCTAAAATAATGATGCAATATAAGGAGAACATGGTAAAAGAACTGGTAAGTTGTTAGAAACCTTTTGCCTATAACCTGATTTTGCCAGCAAGACTCATCTTTGACAGCACGTAGAGCCAGAAGGAAGCAGGAAACAGCCTCCAGCAGCAACTGCATGGCATGGTGTTTACTTGTTTCTATTCCTGGTTTCATCCTTTTTACCTGTTTGCATTGATCTGTGGAATCAGATAGCAGCAGTGAGTTCTTCACTTGTGCATTTTATGGTTAGACCTTAACTCATAGACTCATGAACTTCAGTCTTATGGAAAGTCTCAAGCTGTCAAATTTTCTGTATTTTTTTCAGCACACACCTTTAGGAATAATTGCAGTATTTATTTTGGTAGTACACAGATAGGCAACCAACATTTTACAATAGGCAAGAGTTTCAGAGTGTGAGGATGCCCAAAAGGCAAGGTTAGGGATGTAAGCACTGACAACATCCAGTTGCCTGCTCTCTATGCAGCTTTTTAGGCTGCTATAGCTGAACAACCCCCGCCCCAAGGAAGTCAAATGTGAAACACCAGTATCAACCTTCCACAAACTTTATTAAAAGTTACTTCAAGAGGTGATTTTTAAGTCTTATAAGCACATCAGTAGGGAAGACAGTGAACATCAGAACACTGCTATGCTCTAAATGGTGTGTTAATTATACTAGTTTACTTATTGTAAGGAATAAACTGTTGCAGCAACTGGCCAAAACCAGGGATAACATTTTTCAAATTATGCAGGCAGGATTCTATGTAAACCAGAGTTCTTAATTCCACGGCTGCATTTTTTATGCAGTCTCATTTGTGCACCCAGCCTGTTCCCATTTTAACAACACTGGGAAGCCATCTCTAGGAAGTGCTTCACAAAAAGCATCTGTGAGGATTTGCTCAGAAGTACCCCCCAGTTATTTTTTTCAGCAGTAAAAAGAAGAAAACAAGACACCTTAATTCCACAATGTCAGGTACACTACAGGCTACCTGAAATCAGACTACGTCAGTTGCTTACTGCCATTAGAAGCAGGATTCAGGCCAAGGAATCAGAGTAATTGAATCTCCAAGCCTAGAGAACTATCAGTGTGAGGAAAGCAGGCATGGCAACTCATACCAAGACAATAGAACAACGAGGGCAATTCTGTGTACTTTGGATCCTAGGGTGGGTAGTTCTGGTTAATTATTTCCACTGTTTCAGTTACGTGTTCTAGCCAGTACCTTTGGGAGTGCTGGTGGGAATTTTCAGCTCTACCTTTTTCTTACAGTCAAGACTTAACTTGACTGATATTGGATTTGTAATGAAATAACATAATTTTTAAGGGCAAAAGGCCAAACTAAGATTAGAAAGCAACTGAGAGAAACCTGTGCCATAGAAAGCTTACGACATAGCCCAGGTTAGGGCTTTGAGGTGTTACTACAAGCAGTCATATCTATGATATAAAAAGTTAGTATATATGCAAGGCCAAGTCATACATAACTACATATAACACATCCATGATCCCTATGAAGGATTATAGGCATTATGTTACTTTCTTTTCTCTCAAAAGGCTCTTAATTCTCCTGTTAGTTACATATTAACCACCATACCACCAGGGCCAGCACCAGCAAAATCAGATTTTTGTGAAAACTTGGCCTCTTCCCCCATTTTCACCTCTGCTTTTACCGGCAGATGCTTCCCAGTGCTGGATGCCTGTATCTGAATCTGTTTCTACACTTGTGCAAGGGGCAGAAAGAACAAAGAACATAAAGCACAAACTGACCTGGCTCCTGCTTAAGTCACAGTAGTCTCAGGTTGTTCCAAGTTTGATGAAGAGCAGTTAATACATTTTTAAAAATCCCCACATTAAACCTGGTGCTATTATTAGATAGTCACTACCTTTTAAAATGGGTCTACACAAAACCCAGGTCTACACAAGATTCTAACTAATACCATCAGCCTTGCCTGCGCTTTCTTTCTAGCTAGAACAAAGCCACGGCATTTACATGGTTCAACAACTGTCACATTCCAGTAATGTTGACCTTCGCTGAGAGAATGCCCTGAAGCTTCTCTTGGTTAAATTTTTGTTCCCAACCAGAATATTTGAAGAGTACCTCTGTATACAAGACACTGAAGGGCACTGTACTGCTGAAAGAGACAGTCTGAGACACAGCAGCAGCCATGCATGACTTAAAGCATGAACTGTCTGATTTAAATGCCTACAGTCTGGAGCATGACCCCAACTCTGTTATCTGACAAAAAAACCTGTCTGTTTAAAAGTGAGCCGCAGCATTACTTTTTGTCGTGATGATGCACAATGAAACAAAAAGATTTCAATTTAAAATATTATGCGCACTAAAGAAAGAGTGCACCCTAATTTCCACACTTGTCTAGGAAAGGGATTGTTGCAAAGACAGAACTAACAGACAGATCACATCAGCCCGTGCTCATTCTTTTTTTACTCACACACTTTCAGTATTTGAATTCTTAAATATAGAAGTGAATGGACAGTGAAATAGCCGAGACAGTTAGCATCTCAGCTGTGGAGAATATACAAACAGCAGACTATTCTAAAATGACCAAAGTATATATTTTGTGTAAAAAGAAGATGTGGATGTCCTATCCCTAGAAGTGTTCAAAGCTGGGCTGGATGGGGCTCTGAGCAACGTGGTCTAGTGCAAGGTATCTCTGGAACTAGATGATCTTTAAGGTCCCTTCCAACCCAAACCATTCTATGATTCTATTTTCTCTCCCACTACCCAGGTAAATGCAACTAAGCTTTCTTTAGCCTATACAGGCCTTGCTCTCTTCTCACCATTCTCTGAGAACAGAACGAGCTGATTTTGGATCCGTACCTGTATAGATAAACACCTGTATATGTGTTAGAGCAGGAGCCACACAACCAGATCAGTGCCTGACAGCCAGCACAAATCCAAAGGGCAAAGCTCTTATTGAGCTTTGAATTATCTATCATGCCACATACAGGAACAGGAATATGATTAAAATAGTCACCAAGAGGAAAGCTCACTGGCTGAAGCATATTGATTTCTCCAAAAGATCAGTTGTGCTGCTCAGCCACTCTTACAGTTGATAAAGAGCTACAGGATAAGCATCTTGGAAAGCAGGTCAGTTTCCTTCCGATGTCTGCAGATAACAAGCTCTGTACCTACCTTTCTGTTACCATTGTTCTCTCAGAATACATCCTGTTCAGACAAACCAAGAGATAACAGTCTGTGGCAAAAATGTTGTCTAATAAAGACTAAGTACATTGCTTGGCTAGTATCCACATTACCGCAGACAGAATATTTTGAGCTGAGGCCCTGAGATGGCTCTCTAAGGAAACACAGGGAGAACTCCATGGGCCACAATCTGCTTGGTCCTGTGTCCGCTTGTTTGTTCACTTCAACAGCTTAAGTGCACCTGAACAAGCAAGACAACCAAACATAACCTAGAAGTCAAAACATGATTAAAATGTCCATGCTGGTGAAATGTGAAGGAGAAATATTTAATGCAATACCCTCTACCTCTGTTCAGAAAATGAACTGCTGCATATGAAGCAATTCCTTAATTCAGCATGCATGGTTCTTACAGAAGATCCCGAAGCTACCCAACAATAAGCTTATTTTCCACAAAAAAGCCCCTATCTCAGATAAAATTTCACATTTATTCTGAAAATAAAAGGGGAAAGCAGAATCTGAACAGATGTTCAATGCAAAGATCAGCAACAGTTTTAAGGTAAGCTGGAGTTCAAGGTACAAAGAATGAAGTACCTGACTGGAGCCCAAGAACCAAGCAATTTAAATATCTGTAAGTCTTTACCCTGAATCAATAATATTTGATCCATTAGTTAGTTAATCGGAGGGCAATTATACAAGTTCACTATGAAAAAACCAGTTGCATCACTGAAACTTTACTGTAATCAAATGGAAGTTATTAAAATCATAAAGAATGGTAGCATCACAGGACCATAAGAAATAATAAACTATTCAAATGTGGTCTTGTGAGAATACTCAAAGCAAAGCCATCTAGGAGCATGGGTGTGCAGGAGTTTGAAACCTATCTTTACCTTTCCAAAGGCACACTTATAAATGTTTTGAGAGCATCTATATAACTCTAACTTCCTGTGCAATTGTTCTGGAACTGTTCCACCACAGTTGAATGCTCAGAGGAAATTCTCCCTGAAACCACTAGCTGACAAGGAAACAAACCAAGCAAATTCTTCTACCTAGGAACACTACAGGGAAACAAAAAACAAAACCAACCAACCAATGGAAAAAAAAAAAGTGAGAGAGAAGAATTGTAAACAGTAACTTGGAAGAACATTTTACCTCGGAAGAAACCTTATACCCACCACCTTGTTCACCTTTTTAGAACTGAGAAAAACAAACATGGCACAACTGAGTTTGAAAATCAGAATTATACTCATTGTAAGTTGTGGCTCCCCCAGCAAGTATATCCTATCCCTTTTCCTCCTGTGAAAGGAAAGAAGCATTTCAATATACTCAAAAAGCATTGCTGTTCCCTTCCCTGAATCTGGTTAATTCAATGGCAGAAACAATTTCTATTCTGTGCTTAAAAGCAACGTTTGGACGCTTGTTAAAGACTAGTCAAGACTAATGACTTAGCCATCTCATCAGGAACAAAGTCAGTATTGAACTACAACTAATTAACTCACAATTACATATAGAATAAAGCAAATACATAGAAAAAGGCAGAATGGAGTAAGTTAATCACTTGGTAAGTCCTGTATCTTCTAGCTAATTCCCCCTCAGTGCCTTGCTCCTGTCCTTGAAGCAAAGCAGAGGGCAGTAGAAATGCACAGGACCTTTTTACATTAAAAATGTTTTTCTTAAAAAAACATTTATGCCATTAGTGAAGGCCATCAGATAAACATCAGATAAACAGATCATTTAATAGAGATGCTTTTGCCTGACTGAATAAAAGTAAGACCAAGGTAATATGAACTTTAAGCATTTTAACTTCCCAGCACAGTCTATAAGGGAAAGTCTTGCACATATACAACAACATATACAATGGACTTGCCTCCAGGATGTAAACAGGGGGCACTCTTACCTCAAATGATTACCTTTGGAATAGTTACTTTCATTAGCAGTCTCATTGGACAGTAACCATTATTTTAACCAGTTAGCTGTAATGCAATACAGACCTTCCCAAAGTGAGTTGTTATTATTTCACTTACAGATAATTGGAGAACAAAAGCTGTGTGATTTATACAGCATTCCTACTGATTTTAGGAGAAAAAATAAAACTGAATAATTCAGATGTGACCCAAAAAAGGATTTAAAATGCTGACCTATAGGTGGGCACGACCCCCCGCCCCAAAATGAAGTAAGCAAAGCCTCACCATTGACTATCCCATGACTGAAGATGATCCTTAATCCTGAAGTGCTTCTGCCAGTTTGCGAGTTCTTCACTGAAATGAAGGAGAGGAAAAAAAATACAGACACACATCAGGTTCCACTCTTTGGGGTAAAAGCTTTTCATTACGTCTGACCTGCTGGAAAGCAGCTCTGCAGTGAAAGACCTGGGGGTTCTGGTGGACAACAAGCTGTCCATGATCCAGCAGTGCCCTTGTGGCCAAGAAGGCCAATGGTGTCTTGGGGTGCCCTAGGAAGAGCATTGCCAGCAGATCCAGGGGGTTGATTGTGGTCCTCTAGTCAGCCCTGGTGAGACTGCATCAGAAGTGGTGTGTTCAGTTCTTAGTTCCTCAGTACAAGAGAGACATGGAGCTCCTGGAGCTGGTCCAACGGAGTGTGATGAGGGTGAATGGTCAACTGGAGCATCTCTCTTATGAGGAGACACTGAGGGAGCTGGGCCTGTTCAGCCTCAAGAAGAGATGATTGAGTGTGGGCTTCATCAATGTGTATCAGTATCTGAAGAGAGGGTGTCAGAGGATGGAGCCATGCTCTCCTCAGTGATGCTAAGCAACAGGACAAGAGGCAATGGGCAGAAATGGATGCGTGGGAAGCTCCAACTGAACATGAGGAAAAACTTTATTGTGCGGGTGACTACGCACTGGAACAGGTTGCTCAGAGAGGTTGTGGAATCTTCCTCTCTGGAGATATTCAAGAATCATCTGGATGGAATCCAGTGCCATGTGCTGTAGAATGACTCTGCTTGAGCAGAGAGGTTCGACCACATGACCTACTGCGGGGTCTCTTCCAACCTTACCCGTTCTGTGATTCTGCGATTTGAAAAACAAAGCAAGACCGTAGGACCTGGCACTGCTATTAACTTGGGAAAAAAACAGCAAAGAAGCTGCTTGCAGCGGCGGCTCTCCGGCCGCGCACAGGAGCTTTCCGCACGCGTGCGCGGGGTGCGGGGGCGGGCGCCGGGCGTGTGAGGGGCGGGCGGGGCCGGGCCGGGCCCAGCGCAGGCGGCGGGCGGGGCCGCGACAGTCGNGCCGTCGCTGCTGTTCGGCTGCGTAACTCTTCCCCCGGCCCCTCCCTTCCCTTCCCCTCGGGCCAGGCGGCGGCGATGGGTTCCCGGGCGTCCACTCTGCTGCGGGACGAGGAGATCGAGGAGATCAAGAAGGAGACGGGCTGTGAGTGCGGGGGCCTGAGTGCGGCGGTGCGGGGCGGGGCGGGAAGTGCCGCGGGATCGGCGGCCGGAGCGGGGCCGCTCGCAGTCCCTCGGGCCGGGGGGGCCGTGCCCGGGGCGGCCGCGGCGTTCGCGTCGGGGCAGTGCCCGGTCCCAGCCACCCACAGCCCCTGGGGCCGGACATGTCTGGCAGGCCCGCGGAAACCTGGGAAGCGCCGCTGCCGGTAGCAGCAGCGAGATCCCAGCGGGATGGAAGGGAAGCAGTGCTCTTGGTGTGTTCAGTATTGTGTGGTCAGAGGTAGCTCCTAGGGTTTTGGAGAGTTGTTTGGTTTCGATGTCTGGTACTGGAGTTTCTCTCAGTTTTTAGCCCAGAGAAACTGTCGTTGGATAGTAATTTTTTTCCCCCAAGTGTTACTTGTTTCAAGGGCTAGTGCTAAAGTGCCGTAAGGGTATTCAGAATGAATGCTGACTGGCATTTAAACCGTAAAGGAAGCAAAGTAACTTGTGAGTGATAGGTGTGGTTAACTAAAAAGAAGTGAAAATTTCTGTACTAGTCAGCAACTGGGAGAGCATTATTCTACTTGGACTCTAGTATTTAGATACTTTATCCTACAGTGTTTGATCGAGTTGTTCTCCATTAACATAAAATACCTTAGAGAAGATGAAGCTGCAGTGTTGTTAATTTGCGTGATAGAATGGGTGCCTGAGAGTTCTAGCAAGTACTAAATGATAGTAAATGGAGGATGCCCTCCTAAGTAGTTTGGGAGCAGAGGTCATGACATCATAGGTATCACTTTGCTGTTTGTTTTCCCAGGAAACTTCTCAGGTAAACATGCTGTGCCCAGCTGACATTTCTACATATGCTTTCTTATCTGTTCTCGCTACTTGAAAATGCTTTCCTCAGTTTTCTTTCCAATATAAATGGTATTATATATTCTTCTTAGGCGTTAATTTATTTGCGTTAGGAAAATGAGTGGCTACAGAAAAGAAGAAAATTAAGACGTCACTGGTGCTAGCGTAGTGGCAGTCTGAGTGAGCTAACATAGTTTCCACGATCTTTTTTCCATCTGTCATGAAAACCTTCTACAGGAAGGCTGTGATAAACAAGCCTAGGAATGTCAAAGTCTGCTTATCCAGCAATAACTTACCGTGGCTTTTTTTCTTTTAATCTTTAAAGATCATGGAGTAAAGGTAGCCTCCTCTCACTTAGATGCTTCAAAAACCAAACCCCAAATCTGGAATATTTTTCCAAAAGGTTTTACATTTTTCCTCTTACTGCTACTTGATGTATTGTCTGTGGTGTTTTATTCCTAAAATTTTACTAACATGAAGGTTAAATAAATATATTAAAATGCCTGTATAGGCATCCTAAGCAATAAGACCACTTGGCCCTAGTTAGCCTTTAAATGCTTTTCTTGTATCATTAGAGCGGGATCAAAGTTATGATTGGTGGATTTTAGCTTTGTGACCTCAGTTTTGTTCATTTTCCCATGTTTTTATCTAGTCAATTTTATAAGTAATACCATTTTGTTAATCAACCATTGCTAATCTCTGACTCATGCTTGCTTGTAAGTCATCGCAGTGTGTCTCATTTACTTTATCAATTATTTTCTTCTTCTCCCCAGTCTGTAACTGCTGTTTAGGAACGTGATTTTTCTCTGCTTTTTATACTTCACTAGGTAGATGGAAAATTCCACCAAGCTGTTAGTACTGTTATGCACTTCATATAGGTGAAAATATTTATACAAGGTGGGAAAAAACCCCAAGTACTGGTTATCTGGATCAAAGTTCACAGACAGAATGCTAAGGTAGTGTTACTGAATAGGCTACTGTGGTCTGTTGAAGCTTGATGCTGATGGTACTTTAGCTACTGAAGAATTTGAGAAAGAGACTTTGTAGACATGAAAAAATCTGGCAGCATTACAAGTCCATCTTGAACTGGTGGTGCGATAAGTGCTCCCAGGCATTCTTTTTTGGCCTCTTTACTGTGAAACGTGTTTTCTACCGTTCATCTGGGGTAGGTGTGAAGCACTGACTAGAATACTTAACCAATTCTATTGAGTTCAACTGTGGGATTATATAACTTCTGCTCAATTTCATGTAGCACAAAACTGAATAGCTAATCATACTGACATGAATGAGAAACTGTATGTTAATGTTCTTTAGCAGAGCAGATGAAGAACATGTCTTTTAGGGGACTTGAAGCATAGTCTTTCAAAAGCTATGCAGTGACAAAGTCTCTTGAATGAAATTTGCATGGATTAAAATTCTGTTGTTTTTTGGTTTTTGGTTTATTTTTGTGATAGTGAAAAGCACTTTGTAGCATAAGTTCAGAGACATCTGCAAAGGTAAAGCATCAGGTTCTCAGTAGCAGGTGCAAAGGCTGAGGTTGACAGACCTGAATCTCACATGATGTTGTATGGAAATTGTTTGCTTTGCATATAAATATTTTGAAATTTGAGCATGAAAACACCTTGAAGTCATCCTAATTGCTTTGGTGTTTCAGTAACAACTGTAAAAATAAGGGAGGCCCAAGATGTTGCTTGTCTGCATTATGTTGCAAGGTTTTGGAAAGCCATTGGAATGTAACAGTATTCAAACTATTTGGTTCACACCCTTTGTTTCCATGCTTTGAAGCACTCTACCTAAAGATTAATAATAAACTAATGCTCAGACCTAAATTTAGGAGAAAAAAATGTTTACATGGTAGCAGATAATAGATATTTCTAATGGATATTTATGTATTTTTCTAAGTATATAAATATATTTATATGAGTTTATGCTACCGTTGTAGACAAGATTGTCTAATTGCTAAAAACTGTGCAACGATTTAACATAAGTAAAATAGAGGGAGCAACTCTTAATTTAGGGGTCTCGACCCTAAATTTTTAGAAAGATCTTAGTGGGGTAGCAGTATAGATAAAAAGGTGTTTCAGCTAGCTTTAGGTCTTAACCTTGGATTTTCAAGAAGCAGTCATAAATTGTAGATCTTAATTCTTCTATGGTATGTAGGAGAATCTTTATGTTTGCATGCAAATGCACTGAAAAATGTCCAGTGACACAGCTTTTGTGAGGGATGAGAGCCAAAAAGAAATTACAACACAACACAGTGGTGGACCTGAATCATCCTCCTTCCTCACAGAGCTATGATATGCTTTTTGTCGAGCATGACGTTAATGAAAATATCACTTCTCCTGTCAACAGCTACGTACTGTTTCTCACATACTAGCTGTTCCAAAAATGGAGATGCTGACATTAGTTTGGGAATGGTAGCTGAGTAGAATTCTCATCACCTTCTTTGTTTACAGGGAGGAGTGGGAGTATGGGGCTTCTACTAGGAGATCCAACTCCAGCTTTTTTTTTCACCATCAGTTGTTGTTAGGGTACCTAAAACACTAAATCAGAAATGCAGAAGTTTGAAGTCTTTAGAGTACTGGTACTTGTTTTCTGTGTGTGTTGCTTAACTTGAAAGGGAGCAAGCTGCCCAGTCTGATTGTAGAGAAGTTGCTTAGGTGAAACTGAGCAAATCGCCCAATCCTATGCAAAGAATGAAAGATGCTGAGGAGACAAGAAGGTGGGGGGAGGCGGGGTGTGTGTGAAAACCCAACTGCTGGCAGGCCATGCTAAAGAAGGAAGCTGTTGAACTTAAACAAATAGCATTGAGAAGGAAAGAATAAACCCAAAAAAAGAAATTTGCCTCGCTTGTCACAGATCAAACAACTTCTGTGCAACCTGTTCCCAAATAAGTTTTAGCAAGTAAGAAAAGTATTGTGCATGTCCTGGTGATGGCTTTTTAAAAAAACGAAATCTGTAAAGGACGCTAAGTCCTAGTTTAACATTGTAGGCAATCACACTTTTACTGAGTAATCATTAACATTCAATTTAGTCTTATTTCGTGTATTTATTAACTTCATCAGGAGAGACTAAAAAGCCAAGATCTCCTGTAGGGCCTTGTTGTGGTTTAACCTCAGCTGACAACTAAGTACCACACAGATGCTTGCTCACTCCCTGTCAAGGTGGGAGGAGAATTGGGTGAGGGGAGAAGCTGGGGGACAGGGGAGGTAAAACTCATGAGTTGAGATAAGAACAGCTTAAGAATTGAAATAAAGTAAAATACAATAATAATAATAAAATGTTAATGATAATAATGTTAATACTAAAAGGGGATAGAAAAGAATGAAACCCAAGAAAGACAAGTGAAGCACAGTACAGCTCCTTACCCCCTGTTGACCAATGTCCAGCCTGTCCCCAGGCAGCAATTGGCCCCTCCTGGCCAATTCCCTCAGTGTGCACCAGACATGATGTTCTGTGGTACAGAAGATCCCTTTGGCCAGTTCAGGTCAGCTGTTCTGGCTGTACTCCCCCTCAGCTTTTTGTGCACCTCCTCACTGGCAGAGCCTGGGAAGTGAGAAGCCCTTGGCTTAGGGTAAGCACTACTCAGCAACAGCCAAAACAACAGTGTGTTGTCACTGTTATTCTCATATGAAATCCAAAAAACCACAGCACTGTACCAGTTACTAAGAAACTTAGTTACTAAGAAGAAAATGAACTCTGGCCCAGCTGAAACCAGGACAAATGTTCTTTCAGTGCTAAAGGAATTGCTATTCTAAAAAGATTTATACCTCTCACATTGCAGACTAAAGATCTAGTTGTCTAATATGTTGGGTTGTCTAATGTCTTGGTAATGTTGACACAGTTATGCTGAATTTAATATTGCCTTTGTAATTTGTGTTTCAAATTGCAGATGTAAGAAGTCTGCAATAACTTTCTGCTTGCTTTGTATCCCAACTCCTTCTCAAATTTCTTTAGAAATAGGCTTTTTAAATTTTAATTCAGTGTCCTAGAAGCCTGAAAATTAATTTTGTGAGCAATTAGCTCCTGGATTGGGTGCAAAGAGTTACCGGTGAATGGGGTAACATCAGGCTGGTGACCAGTTACTAATGGGGTTCTGCAGGGCTCCATTTCAGGGCCAGTTCTCCTTAACATCTCTGTAAACAACTTGGATGCAGGACTCAAAGGCATACTAAGTAAGTTTGCCAGTGGCACTAAATTGGGAGGAGTTGTTGACTCCCTCAAAGGCAGAGAGATCTTAACACAGCAGAGGGCTGTGTTCTAATACTGAAGTATTTCTGGTCTAATGCAGGATCTAAAAAATACTATTAAATTTAATAATAAATCTGTCTTTGGCTCCAAGTTCTGAAACAAAGCCTTCGTCATCTCTGCTCTCTCGTGATCAGTGATAGGACCTGAGGGAAGAGCATGAAGCTGTGATAGGGGAGGTTCAGGTTGTATATCAGGACAAGGTTCTTGACCCAGAGGGTGGTTGGGCACTGGAACAGGCTCCCCAGGGAAGTGGTCATGGCACCAGCCTAACAGAGTTCTTGAAATGTTTGGACAGTGCTCTTAGACACATGGTGTGATTCTTGGGGATGGTGCTGGGCAGGGCCAGGAGCTGGACTCAAATGATCCTTCTGGGTCCCTTCCTACTCAGGTTATTCTCTTATTCTATGAACCCCATGATGTTTAGATTTCAGCAATCCTGTAAAGGAAGAAAAGTAAAGTAAAAATTAAAGCCTCTCTGACCACTTTCCAAATGCAGAGAAACTGAGTTCACTTTCCGTCTTTAGGAGGAAAAAAGATAATGGGGAGTAGAGATAAGAAAAAGAAAAAGAAAGATACTGTAGGAGAGGTCTTCAGTGTCATGAGTGACATAGAGGTCATCAATGTAGGCTGTGTCCAGATTGTTTCTAGCCTTAAAGTAGAACTGTGAATCAAATATTTTTTCCTTTTTAATTGACATTTACTGAGTCAGATAACCAAAAATTGTTAAAGACCAAAAATAGAAATGGGTAGAAGACAGATTTTTGAAGAATGAGCTAATTTGTAGATTCTTGAATATTAAGCTATGATTTATAGCTCACAGAGTCCCTAAATGCTTATTGTCATGTGCTTTCAATGTAACTGGTTCTGTGTGATCTCTTTTTTGAACACAGCTTCTGGCAGCAGTGTAGTTGAGTGTAATGAGGTCTGTTCCTATGAGGAATCATTGACATGCTAATTTGTCATCTTCTTTCCTTTTTTCTTCAGTCTCCCACAGTCAAATCACCCGCCTATACAGTCGCTTCACTAGCCTGGACAAAGGAGAAAATGGCACTCTTAGGTGGGTAATTCAGCTGTACTTGCATTAGCACATCTGTCTTGGTGGTTTGCTGTTGCATGGATGTCTGCATGTTTTTCTCATTCATAAATCGTTGAAGCTGTTGTAACAAGTTCTTTCATACTTACTGTCTACATGAAAGGTTTAATTGTTGAACTGAGGTGCTCTAAGTACCAACTGTCATGTTGAAGGTTTGTAGCAGTTAATATGAGAAAGTTTGGATTTGGTATTCAAAGTCTTACAAAAACGTTCAGAATTGTGAAACAACACTTTCAGATTGTTCTTTCTTACCTTTTTTTATATGCTGCTTCTAGTATTTATTACGAGAATGGTTCTGTTGAGTGATATTTCTCCTGACTTTCATAAGAAAAAAGATCTATACTTACTTGTTTCTGATATCCAGTGTCTTTTAACACTACTTGGATCTGCAATCTATTTACTATACTTAACTTGGCACCTCTTGTTGAACATCCATGTCTATTAGTATGCTGAAAAATAAAAAAAGAGGTGAAACCAAGTCACTGTGACAAAACAAACATTATATTCTTTAAAGTGGTAGTGCAGGATGTTCTAAGATCTTTAGTGGGTTTTTTTCTGTCTACAATTCAAAAACTGCAGAAGTGAACTGTTTTCTTACAGCTTAGTCAATTAAATAAAGATGAGTCTTTATCTGCAATATTTTTCATTTTGACGGACCACGTCTGCTGGAAACAGTATTCTCAACCAAAAGGTAAACTATGGTGAGATGATGGCCTGTTAAAATATATCTCTGCCTCTTGTTGTTCTGTAGCCTTCCCTGCTCTCATGGATTTTGTTTCCCATTCACCATATAGCCACAGTGAACAGGAAAGCTGGAGAAGAATGCAGGAGAGAGTAGGGAGGGGAAAGGGACCTTGTTGTAGCACCGTATGACATCTGGCTCTTATGGAGTTAATTTCTTTCACAGCAGCTCTGTCCCAGTCAAATTCAGTGATTCAGGCATCACCTGAGGTTTTGTATGTGATCTTGTAAAATATGACTGTAGGATGCACTATAAACACAGAAAAGCTATAGGCCTACCTATAGACCAACCTAACTGTAATGCTGGAATCACCTCTTAAAAGATCAAAGTGGCAAGATGTGAGATACATGGTCTTTGGCAGTACTTTTGGCTTACTGCAGTTTCCTTTCCTGAAGGAAATGCGCAGTTCCTTCTGTTGCCACAAATTGCTGACTTCTCAGCATTTAAGTAATTGGATGTGGAATTGTGTGGTAAACAGAACTACAGAGTGATTTTTTTGGGTTAAAAGTACTCTCCTTCCCTTTTTTGCTTTTGTAGATTTTGAAGCTGATTGACTCCAGTGATTTGGACTGTGGCTGTACTGACTTCTAGACTTGATTAGCTGAAGGGATGATGAAATGTATTGTGCATGTAAAAAATTGGCTTGGATATATAAAAAATATATCCCTGTATATATGGGATATACAGGAACTTCCAAAAGCCCACTCTGACACTAAACCCAGTGTATTATATAAATTGTAGCATTGGCAATTCTGATGTAGAGATCAACTGATGAGATTGTGGATAAGGTTAATACTTCTTATGTTTAAAATTATTTGGAAAACATCATTAACAGCCTTTTCAAACTTTACATGTGCATTTAATATTCATTGATGAATAAAGGTGGTGGCTATGAGATTAGTCTCACGCAATTTCAACCTAGGACATGCTCTTCCTCAACTCTTCCAGGTTCTCCTCCAACACTAAATTCACTTACTGATTCCATAAGGTTTGTATAAACTTCAAAGTGATTGTAGTCAGTTCATGTAAGAGGAGTAATTGATTAAATAGGCTATGAATGTCTGTTGCACAATGCTCAGTTTCATAGTATTATGCATCAGGAGGAGTTAGACTTCCATTGTTGATAATCATGTGGTACTTAGGAAAGGAAGTGGAGGTTGTTTGGAAAATCCCAACAACTGTGCTTGTTATGATCCCTTAACTTGGCCCTTAAGCATAGCCCACTCTCAAACATGGCTGACATTAAGAGTGGCATTCAATTTTTTAAACTTGTTCTGGTACCCACAAAATGCAGAAACTATTAAGTTTAAGTAATAAAAAACTACTTCCTGACAAATAAAGAAGGAGGAGAGAGCTAGAACTACAGCTTGGAAGGTCATAGATGTTGGTTTCTGAGCTACAGCTCAAAGAGAACTTGCTGCTTTAAGACAAGTAAGAAGAAGTTATGACTTGCTTATTACCACTGAACAGTTTAGAAGGTATGTCTTCTGTCTGTTTCCTGTGAGCAAGAATTATTGTTTCCGTAAGGATGACTTACAGCTTTGACTTACAAATCAAACATGACATCATGTGACCATGATTAGGAAAAGAAAAGTTAGGTAGTTCTTTAGGGCATGAAATAAATCTTTAAATGTGTACCAGCCTTCTGAAGAAGGGCAAAGTAAAGAGCACTTCGTACAGAAGATCTGTATGATGATGATTAATCCCAGTAGTTACAGGGCTATAATCAAAAGCAGAAATCTTTCATAGCCAGATGTTTCTATCCAGTGTGCCTGTGTGCAATTTCAAGGCACTTTGTTTTTAAAGAGTTACATAAATGAAATATTAGAGATGGTTATTGATAAAGACAAAACTTGCTCTTGAAAAAGGTTTTGGTTTTTCCTTCCTTTTTTTCCGCTCACATATTTATTCTCTAAGTGACTACAGCCATTTTTACCTGTAAAGGTAAAAATGTCAGGTTTACCTTCACCTTTGTGTAAAAGCGTAGAAAATTTTTGTATTTTTCCTTAGCTTCACTTTTTCTAAACAAAATGATTAAGTTCCTTCAGACTTCCACCACCTGAACAAAACCATATTGGAAAAGACAGGACAAAACTGTTTTTGAAAATTCTTTTGTCACCTTTGATTTCAATATTGCAACATGCTGAGTTGCCAAAACAAAAGTTTGATACCCTTGGATGTCCATAGCTACGTCTACATTACAAAATCCGGAACGTACTTGTTCTGTCTACATCCTAGCTATAGTTCAGGAGGAAACCAGTGTGCACATTTCCTTACTTAGATGCTGATTTCCAATATGAGGAAATAGTATAGCATGAACAGGATAGATGACTATGTGATTGCTTAGTGAGTTGGGCTGGTACTGTAGTGTACATCACACAAGAATACCTTTGTTCCAAAGTTTATCTATTAGTAAGTAGCTCTAGACAGACATGCATAGAGCTATAAAGGGAGATACTTATTTAAACTGCTATCTTTGTATGTAAGTTTTGTATGAAACCTCCCACTTCACAGTAGTTTCTTGTGCATTGGGGAAAAAACAAGCACTTGAGAAGTAGTTTTTACTATGCAGTAATGGGTATAGCCTGGTAAGTGTGGAAGAAGGAAAGAGGGGCAAATGTTCTGAAAGCTGGTGTCTACAGAGAATAGACACACTGAGCTGTTTATGCATGTCTCATGCTTATGAAAGCTGTTCACACGTGTCTGCTGGAGAACTTCAGAAAGCCTCTGATCCTGAGAGAAGGGTAACATGAGCCAGCCAGGCCATCTGTCAGTCTTTGTCAGCTGACTGAACCATCTGGGTCTGGAAAGGTATCAGGCTTGTTCTTATTAGTTCAAACTGATACTGCAAGATTGTAAAACATAAAAGCTAGCTCTCTGAATGTGGAATTCTTTACTTTTGCTCAAGAAAATGCTAAGCATTTTTAGCTTTATCTAAAATAGAAAAGACAGGAAGGATATGGGTTTGGATTGGAAAAGACAGGATACAAGAATAGTCTATACTTCCATTTTCAACCATACTTTATGCATGCTGCCTTCTTTCTTTCCTTCCTTATTGCTCATCTAATTATCACCTTTTTGCATATTTCTTGGCCTTATGTTTATGAACCAATTAGTGCTCTGATAGTTAAGCAACTTTTAACATTTGTGTAGAGCATGTGTAAGGATGGCTGACGCAATCCTGAAAGAGGGAGATATTCTTTCCCCGTAACTTCTCCAGGCTTCCAGCACCTCATTGTCAGCTGTGGTGCTCTTAGATTTTTTAAAGTTTTTGAACTGCCTCAAGTTGCAAATTCAACAGAAAGATAATTGGAGAGGAGGAAGGTATGGAGTTTTTTATGGGGATACATTAGACTACCAAAAGGTTAGGTGAATGACAAAGTTGATGTTAGCAGTGGAAGGGAGCAATGAAACGTCTTCAGTAGTAACCCCTTAAATCTTTTTGACCAATTTGCGTGATACACCTCACTGCTTTTAATTATTTCCCTCCTTCAAGTAATTTCTTATTACCTATATCGTCTGGGCATCTTTTCTTTCCTCTACCATTTCTGATGTACATATATGTGGGGTGTTTTTCCCTTTCCATTATTTTACTTTCCCTCAGCTCTAGATACTCCCTCCTCATCCCTGGTGAGGGAACAGTGCTTTGCTACCATACAGAAGTGACAGAAGAATGAACAACCAGAAATGGAAGGAAAAAAAGGGTCTTGTAGGCTTCTTACAGCCTTTGGCTAAAGCAGAACCACCATTACAGCAGGGATCTGCTCTGTGCCTTGGAGGGAATACTCATGCTTAGGAATACTTGCCTTGCTTAGAATCTACAAATTCTTTGCTGTAAAGTACATACAATTATGAATACACTGGCATATGTATTAAATGGTTCGCCTGCATAATGTTCACATGCAATTAAATGTTGCTTTGCATGTTGCATTTAAGCAAAGATTTTGTAAGAACCAGGTTCATGGAAAGATAGCTTAGAAGAGCCTTGTTGCCCATGAACACATAAGCACTAGAGAGTATTAAATTTTGTGTAACGTCCAGCTTCAGCCAGGTGAAGCTGGTCCCTAATGACTGCAGGAAAGCTTAGCTTTATAAAGTGGAGAATAACTTTCCTCACGCATTCATTTGCCTTTATGGCTGTTGCAGCTATTTCAGTTATAATACTCACTCAGTAATGTGCTTTTAATAAGCAAAAGTGCTCTACTGCAATCCTGATAATGACAGGACAAATAGATTTGAAACCTGGGGAGTTATTTGTGGTTAATTGTTAATCTCCTGTTAGAAAACAGAAGCACTGGAGGCTAAAATGCCAAGTGTATACTGAGGCGGAATAGTGAAAAGTCACGATATGCAAGTAAATTCTGGAGCATTAGGATTTTGCTCTACATGGAAGAGAGGGCAGCTGCTGCTTTTAGGTTATAAGTTAGCATTGACACTGAAGTTCTATTGTTAAAATATTGTTATTAGGACACAGGCTTTCCACATCACTGCATCTCCTGCTTAAATCACTAACACATACTTTGCCCTTCAGCTATAGCTTAAAATGCAGCAGTCCTAAAGGGTCTGGTAACAAGTTGATCATGCTAAACAGATGTTAACTTTGCCTATTAAAAATAATACTGACCTGGTCAGAGCAGAAGTTTGCTGGGATAACTTAAAAATATGGTCAGGTCACTCTGTTACAAGGTCAAACAATTTAACCATGTTGTAAGAGGTGCACTGTAATTGGGAGTCTTAACAGTGTTGTGGTGGTGACTGGGTGCAAGAAGTGCTTTAGAATACATTTAAAACTAGAACGTCTTGCTTCTCTGCCTTTCCTGAGCAAGACTGGTGATAAGGTCAGCCAATTTCTTTTTTACCCTGTGTTTAATATCACAGCATTATAAAAAGCTTGTATATTTAAATAATCTCAAAATTTGTTTGTGTTTACTTTAGTAAGCCAGTTTTTTGGTTTAATGACGTCATGAATCAGACTTTGTTGCCAGTTTAGTTAGTAAGTATAGTTTTGAAAAGCAGCAGACATTCAGTAACCAAGTTTGAGACTTTGACCCCAACTTCAAAACCAGCAGGACTGTATTTGACTTGAAGGGAACTGCCAATATTTCTGGAGATTGGGCAGGACATAGCAAGTTATGCATCCAGACAGGATAGGGTGGGGTTTTTTTACAGCTTAATCCCCTTGCTGTTTGCAATTTAAAATTTAAATGATTATGAAGTACATCGTGTACTAACTAATAAGTTGCTGTGTTGTATTGTAGGGAAAAACAAACCAACCAAATGTGCTAAGACATATTTGATGTCTGCCTTGGTCATCACACCAGGATTACCCACTTTCCTGTCACTGGCAGTCTGTTAGGTTGAAAGAAAAGAGAAAATATTAGTGCAGTTCTCATAGGAGAATGAGGCCTGTGTTAATGTCCTTCTGTTCTAAAATGTGTATACACTGCAACTCATGATGTCTTTCAGATCAGAAGAATAACAGTGTAAGCATAGCTGTGTTTATATTGTGCTGTGTACATATAATCATGAGCAGAAAAGAGAATGGCTGGCAAGAGCACTGAGTATTTGCCTGTACTGGTGAAGTTATATCTGGTGTACAGGTGCCTGTAAAAGTGTAAATTTACCACTTCAAAATAGGAATACTGCTTGGTTGAAGCTAAAATAATCTGAAATTAGGCATTTATTGTAAGATACAGATTTGTTGCATAAACAAGCAAAAAAAAATTGATTGGAACATTCAAATGACCTATAGTAGGCTTGGAGAAGTATGGTGTTCTTCCAGAATCTAAAATGAGGCAGTCTGGAAAAGTCATGACAACTCTAAAGTACCAAAATAATTATTAAAAAAGCCTAATCAATATTTTCATCTTGGAGCCATAATTTCTTTCCGAGCAACTTCAGAAGCTTTCCTTTTCTTATATTGCAAACTAGTTGGCATCATTACAATAAGGTTTCTAGCACAAATAATGTTAGTGTCTGAGAAGTGTTAACATGATAAATGAGCACTGCTAGTTTGTAATGGAATATAAGTTGGGCATTGTCTTTTGCTTTATTTTGTGCCATTAGTCATAAAGAAAAAGTTATCTTAAAAGTTGCATTTTCAAAATCACCAAGTGTCTTGCTGCAGAAACAGAATTCTGTGGATGTTTTACTGTGAATTCTTTTTAAGCAGCTTCTTCTCTGACTTTAACTTTATGCTGACTTCTTGTATTCTTGCTTTTTTTAGCCGTGAAGACTTCCAGCGGATTCCAGAGCTTGCCATCAATCCACTTGGAGACAGAATTATCAATGCCTTCTTTCCGGAAGGGTGAGTTTCAACAAACTGTATTTGTGAGCAGGCACAAAATTTATATTTCATCAGTAGTTTTCACAGGAGTGAAATGCTGATAATTAAGGCACAGAATTTGAATTTACTAATAACTGAACAGCTCAAACTTGCCATGCAATGTGTGTGGTACATTGTTTCTTCAGCATATTTTAATTCTCTAAAGAGAAATTCTTTACAACACTTTTTTGTGCTTTTTTTATTGACAAACTCAGGCTTCTGTGACAGTTTTCCACTCTTCTTCCTAAACTAATGAAACACTTCTGAGGAAATTCCAGGCTGTGTATGGACTTTGGTTCTTAAAGCAAACTTACATCAACACTATTCTGTGTAAAGTAGCATTGCAGTTAACTAATTTGGTCTTATTGTGTCTGATATAGTAAATATACAATTGTTAGTAGATTGGCTTTTTTGGTTGGTTGATTTTAGGTTTTTATTACATTTAAGACATAGGTTAAGACACTTCTAACACAAATCCAAAGAGATGATCAAATTTGCAGTATTGTCTTTCTTCATTATACCTCTCTGGATTGTTCTATGGAATCTGCTTCTCTTGAACACAGTTGTCATTACTGATTGATGGAGATTGGGTTGTCTAATCAAGTTATAATATCAGCTAAAACCAGGCAGGGTTTACTGAATAGAAAGCAGCCATCCTGGGAAGTATTTACATGGCTGGTTCCCACAGAAACTAGAAAAGAGAACTCTTTTTCAGAGAGCAGTGAGCAATGACACCCCACAGGCAGGAGCCAAGGATGACAGCAAAGCTGGAAGTGGTGAAGTACTTGCTGAAGAAGGGCATGCACCTGAACACAAAAAGCAGAGCAGGTCCACTGACTGTTGTCAGGTCAACCAACAGTCCAGTGCTTGACAGTGGTGAAACTGGTATCAAGTCAATCCAGGGAATCCGGATCCAGATTGGCAAGATACATTGCTACATTTGAGCATAGCAGCATCATATCTCAGGCAGGGGCTAAGGGTGAGGACTTCAGCTTAAACAGACTTTGCAGGCAAGGGAAGGGGAGCCCTCAGTAAGACTTATCACAGCTTCTTTTTTTTTTTTACACATTATACTTCATAACGGCACAATCCCAGCTTGCAACAGCATAGGCAGCCAAACCCTGGGGAAGTGGGAATGGGAGAGTTCACATGGTCTTGATGCTTCAGGTATTAATAGTCGTCTTTACTGAAGAGTCTGTATAAGGTATGTTAAAAAATGACCTGCTGAAATGCTTATGCAGAGAGGACCAGGTGAATTTCCGTGGATTCATGAGGACACTAGCCCACTTCCGACCCATAGAAGATAATGAAAAGAGCAAAGATCAGAATGGACCAGAACCACTGAACAGCAGAAGTAACAAGCTCCACTGTAAGAAATGTGAACCTTCCTATAGAATCAATTAATTTTCCTTCATCTTTTTGGTTGGGTTGGGGGTTTTTTTCTCCCTTAGGAAGGGAGGAAAGAGGCTTGGGATTTTCTGCACAGTTATTTCCTGTGGAATGATATCTTCTGATTTTTTTCAAAATTTACTTGGAAGCTTTTCTATTCAGAATGTCAAGAATTGAGTCGTTAATATTAGAATTTGGTGAGTAATGTACATACTTTGGAAAATGTCTCATAACAGAAGTGTTTCAAAATGGTTTGTATTCAAAATTATTTCAGATTTAGAAGGCACATCCCATATATAAATGAGCTTTTCAGCTTATTTCTCCAGTTCTTCCATATAATATAGTGTTTTTTCCCCAGCTTCAGCTGAGTACTTTCTTAAGTATTTGGATGTCTGCCTACAATATATGAGCAGAATGCTCTTTCTTGCTAATCAAAGTTGGCAACAGTCCTCAGAGCACTTAAAATTTCTGTCATATCTCATCCAGAATATAGTCAAAGAGAATGAATGGTAATGTAAAAATGGTTGGCTCTGAAATTAAAGGACTGAATGTGTTTTAGTGATAATTATTCTTCCATGACTTGGGGTTTTGAGGAAATATCCTGCAAGCAGAGTGCTTGTGAACGTAAAATTTTTCCATCATTGGCAATAATGCTATTCCTGTGTGTGGTAATAACACTTTATGGAACCGAGCATGAGTTTTATGGTGAATTAAAATTCTAAGCTAATTCTCTTAAAATAATTTACAGGTACTTAGTTTTGTTGCTTTTCTTTTAGATAAATCTATTGTTATGAAGAAAAATAATGGCACTTGAATTTAACTGCTCTTTCTTTCTTCCCTGTAGTTGCTTTTCGATTATATGATCTAGATAAAGATGACAAGATTTCCAGGGATGAACTTCTCCAGGTAAATAGGGGTTATTTCAAAAGGCTGCTTTGAATGGCTCAATTATGATGTTCTCTGTGACTTCATACCCACTTAGATGAGGGGAGTTGCAACAGTTTTCTCAGAAGAACTGGTGGAGTAATGTGGTGGCTTTGCTTACCTCTGCTTTAAAGCTTTAGGTATTATATGGGACTTTATTCTTATTTGATAGGCTAGGCAGATCCCGTTGGAAGTGACACCTAAATATTCAGCAAATACACTAAGTACCTTAAGAACTACCTTCTACAACTTTCAAAGTTGCTTCTAAAAGAATTTCGAAAGGACAGTCACTGAGGTGCAATAGGTTGTTTGCCTGATCCTCTATGCATCCTTTCAATAGAATAAAACTTCTTGAAGTTACAGGAAAGGTAATCAAAGTTCATCAGTGCTGCATATGTATGAAACTAGGCTTGTGCTAGGAGTAATTACATGCTACTAATCCTGGGAAGTACAGATGGCAATTTGTGGTTCCTTATGTAAGAAAAAGGTTTGCTTTTGACTGGAACTGCCCTCTTCTATCTGCTCAGAAAATGCTTTACTGACTTTGGAGGGTAACGGCAGTTATCACTGGACCGTGTACTTTCAGGATTCCTGTAGGCAAACATCTCTAACAGCAGATACTCAATCAAATGCTGGTATGTTTTCTGGGGAAGAAAGTAGAAGCATTGGACAAAACAACTCACTCCTAGTTCCAAAAGTTTTCTCTTGCTTCTGCCTCTTCCTGCTGCCTAGTGAAAAAACAGGATTCTTTGTCAGTGGTGGCTGCAAAAGATACCTGTATTTCCTGAAAGACTTAATCTACAAAGGACAACAAGTCTGTGTAGAAAGTACTTCATCGAAAATCTTGTGTGGTGTTATTTTGACAGTACAGACAAGAAGAAAGCACTAAGAATACTTCTGCTCCTGTGTCAGTGATGGTTATGTTGTATGCTACAGGTATTACGGATGATGGTTGGTGTAAATATTTCTGATGAACAGCTGGGCAGCATTGCTGACAGGACAATCCAGGAAGCTGACCAAGATGGAGATAGTGCCATCTCCTTTGCAGAATTTGTAAAGGTTTGTAAACTATGTTTTTAATTACTAAATGAAACTGCTCAGTAATGAGTTAGTCATTCAGACAAATGTAAATGAGAACAAAGAGGAAGTAATTGAAATAGTTGTGCCTGCATTTGGGCAAAGCCTTCTGCTAGCTTTTTCTTCCCTTTATTAGTTATGTTTTGTAGTTTTTTTTAATACTGTCAGGGTGCTAATAATTAGTCCACATATTTCTTTATACTCTTAGATAAAGCTACAGCCCTGAATACACTGAAGAATTTTCACTTCTTGTTTTGCAATTGCTTCTTTCTACACAAGTAGCCTGACTAGAAGTTAGAACAGATAAATTCTTCTGCTGTAATAGCACTGATCAGTTTTCACTTGTGGATTTCATCTGTTAGCAACACAACTAATACTGGTATTCACATTCATAGGTCTGGTACTTTGAATTACATGTTTTGATAGTCAGAAATAGGTAATAGTAGAGAGCCATTAGATAGTGGAGAAAGCCATCCTGTAGCAGAACAATTTCAACTACCTAATGGGATGCTATTGACAAGAGGAATTAGACTCATCTTGGAGATAACAAAAAGACAGCAGAAACAAGTTGCAACAGGGGAAACCGTGATTTGCTTTCATGAAAACTTTTTACTAAGAGGATGGTCATAGCTTCTGAAAGATGTAGAAATTCCTTCCTTGGAGATATTTAAAGCTTAACCAGGACAAGGCCCTGAGCAACCTGATTTAGCAGGTCCTGCTTTAAGTAGGAATTGGGGGGTTGGGCTAGAAGACTTCCAGAGGTCTCTTCAAATGTAAATTACTCTCATCTTAGAGCACTGAAGTCTACTGCCTGAAACAGCCTGGAGCAGAGTAATGACTTCATATCTCAGTGTTAATAGCAATTTAGTGAATGAACAGTTTTAACGTGATCTACATTAGTGGTGCTCTGGTCTTGATTTTTGCTCTTCAGTGATTGCTCATGTCCCTTTCTCTGTGCCATTCTCCCTTGTGTTTCCTGGCTGGGCATTACCACACAATCTAGTTTTGGAAATCCAGGCCTTTCTGTGCTGTTGGCAGACTGAAACCACATTAGTTACACTTTGATTGACAGCCTTGCGGCTTTGATGGCTGAAGTTCCTTTTCTTGGAAGGACCTTAGCCCACAATGAGAAACAGCAGTCTCTATCTAGATGAAGGACTGGCATGCTGAATTGAAGACATCCCATGTTCCTGCCCATTTTCTCAATATTAGAGTAAGAAACCATGTGGGAGAGATGTACACTAACTTAAGTAACTGTTTCTCAAATTTATTGCAGGTTTTGGAGAAGGTGGATGTAGAGCAGAAAATGAGCATTCGATTTCTTCACTGATGGATGGAGAACCTATTCCTTTCTACACCAACTATGTAATGAATAGAACTTCATTTTCTCCTTAGCACCATACCCCAGAGCATTGCTACTGGTGCATATACAATGCATCTCCAATCCCTTCCTGATTTGTTCTACCAATGTGAACATTCCCTGTGCAACAGGAATGAAGGGGAATGGCTGCCATGCAACTTGGAAAAGGAGCTTTTTTTAATGTTGTCCATCCTGGGTTTTTTGCCCTTTCTCTTGTCTCCTCCTGCACTACTGTTTCAGTAAAATGTCTCTCCTTATACACTACTGTTTAATCTACAAACTGATTCTTCTGAGCTCTGAATCTAGAATGGAAAAACGGGAACATGCCACAGAAGTGCCCTCTGAGACATTTTGGAGACAAGCATCTACTCAAATACTAGGTGCATTGATAATGATTCACTTTTGCCACATTACAGCTGCCTTTTTTTTTTTTTTTTTACCCCTTTCCTATTTGGATCTTTATATGCAGATGTGTTTCTTCACTGCTTCTAAATCTGCCTTTTACTTGAGAACTTCTCAATTTCTATGGCTTCATTGTACAACTAGCACAAATGCATGATGATACCTTTGAGAACTTTAAATTACTGTGAATAGATTTCGTTCTTTGTGGAATGAATTCACAGGGACAATAGTAGAATCTATGGTGGTGATCGTAAAAACAGGCTGTGGTGTTCTTAAAATGAATAGGAATTCTGCACTAAGTCACTTGAACTGTTTGAGTAGCAGAGGCAGAAACTTGTTTCTTTCCTTTGTGTAGCTTGCAGGCTTGACAGCCAGTGCCATGAAGTGTCCTCTCCAGATGGTTTTCATTTAGGATCCCTCCCCTTGTCAGGGTGGTTTTGCTTCTGAAAGTGTAAATTTGTTTACCAGTATACAAAATGCAAGAAAACCCGTCATGCCAAAATCTGGATTTGTAGTTCTGTAACTATCCCCTGGCAATAGTGTCATGAAACATGAAATCATGAAACTGATTTCATGGGTTTTTTTTTTCCAATTATAGTGGCCTGCATAATGAGTAATTATTTATATTTTCCAGTATGAATGCCCCAGTCTTATATTTGTGTTGAGGGTGGTAGCTGTATTTAGGAAAGCTCTGGCATAAGAATACCATTTGGGAAAGTTCATAAGATCCCAGATATTTCAGAATGTATTTCTATACAAATCTCTTTGCAAGTGTAAGATGCTTAATACTATTACTATAATGCTGATAAATTCAAGAGATCGGAATCCTTGAAGGTTCAATAGTAACAGTTTACTGTGGCTAAATTGACAAATGGTCTCGTGTAGTTCAGCTGGAGCATTCCACAATCTGGGAGATCCTTCCAATAAAACCAAAAAACCTTGGGAGCTTCTTTGTTGAAGAATCGGTGTTATAACTGCTTCTCTGTCATGTGTTAATGTTTCTATAAATACTTACCAGTCTCAGAACTACTCTCAAATGTGCATTTCCTTTTTTCTCAGTTCCTTTAATCATCACTTTTGTTGAAGGATAACATGCACGTCTCTGAAGGATTTTTGATTTGTTTTAAATTAAGAAATTCAAAAGTAAAATGTTGTGATTCATAGTTTTGCAGAGTGCAGCACAGTTCCAGAAAGAAATGTAAATTAAAAACCTCTACTCTGTATGAAAAAGAAATGTTATCCATTTATAACCACCTCATGTGAAATATGAATGTAAGAGTGCTAATGGTTTGAAAAGTAAAAAGTGCTTGTAGGCTTTGTGATTTGCTTAGATGTAGGTGTTGCTCCCTTCTTGTAACCTACAGTTGTGCCTTATTGTCCCAGTGAGACTGGATATTGTATTTATCAATCCATAAATAAATCTTCCACTGTATAAATGAAAACCAAACCCAAACCAATCCCCAACTATTCCTGTATGGCAACCAACTATCCTTTAATTACTGGAAAAGCTAAATACCAGTAAGAATGGTGCTAGCAGGCCTTACAGACCAGTTTCTTGTAACTGAACTTGTTTTCAGAGTACTGATAATCCTTTATTCTGTTGGTAGAAACCAGTGCAAAACATGAGCTCCAGAAGAGGACACAGGGCTGGTTTGTGACATCTGTTCTTACAAGCTCCCACCTCTGATGTCAGATATTTTTGCTAATGTGCTTGAATACAAATGATCTAACATGCCCTGCAAAAAAACCCCAAAACACAATCAATCAAAGAACAACCAACCTTCCTGCAATAAACAAAAAGACCCCCAACTATCAGAATCTAACTCTGCCATTAGCAGAACAAATCACATGTAAGCAACTCTCTTGATATTCTGAAAACTATATGAGTAACATCTAGTTTAAAAGGTGGTAGACAGTTAGAGGAGTTTTAGAGAGCTGAAATCTTAAATTTGTTAAATTTAAAATGGTTCAAATCTAAGCTATACAGATGCAAGTGGGTTTCCACAAAAGTACTATTTTTAGCATACCTGGTTGCTTATAGAAGTATTTTGTCTTGAGAACAGAGGTCATCTTGAAGGTGAAAGTATAGAAGAGGGGTAAGGTTGGCAGCTCAGAGGCAGAGCTACTTCGTATTTCATATTGAAAGAGTAGTGTAAGGGATAAGATTTTAAATACAGATGGACCATTCTCCAGTCTACTGAAACAAAGTGTTTTCAAATCTACAGCCATGAGCTTATGCTGAGATTGTCTCGAGGGTTGAGTGTAGAAATATGTGATTGCAACCAGTTACCAGAGTATTGTGAAGACTGTGGAAAGCAGAAATAGGTTTGAGATCTAATCAATACTAAAACTTCTAAGCCTCTTAGCTTGGCAACAACTCTGGACAAAAGAATCAGAATACAGGATTTTACTCATGGAGAGCAGGAGTAAAAATTGTGTAAGTTACTGTAGCTTTACAATGGAACATAAAATCTGCTTTTGGTTCTTTGAAACTGTAGCTTTGGTTGTAAACAGAATCTGGGTATAACATTGAAGTCGGCAGAAGTGTTTAATTTCTGTCTGCTCTAAAACGTGACGCGGTAGAAAAGCTATGTTGAATGTTTAACACACGTGTTAAAAGATTTCGAGCAAAATGGCTTGTAGTAATCTGTGATGAATCACGGTGAGACGGGGGTGTTTCTCGAGAGTTTTCTGAATGGGTACGTACTCCTCTTCACACTCCACCATACATCCACCCGTCAGCCTGAAGTGCAAAATTACAGCTGCTAAAAAAAAAATTTAAATTATTTTTGCGCATGACACACACCCGGCAGAATGACTGAAGGCCGCCTTTCGGGGCAACCACGAAGCTCGGTAAGCTCAGCAGGTGCTGCAGGGCCGCTGGACCGGGACCCCACGTCCCCGCACCTCTTCTCTCCGCGACCGGGTGGCGCAGGGCGAGCATTGCAACCCTCCCCTCACCGCCCTTCCGGAGCGGCGCCTTTAAATCCCCGTGGAGGTCACCGGAGGACTCGCCCCGGGCCAGTCCCGCTCGCGCCCTCCAGCCAATCCCTTAACTGTGCCCTCCCCGGGGCCAATCAGAGAGCGCCGCCTTAGAGGCGGGGGGGCAGCCTCCGTGATGGGCGGCGCCGCTGGCCAATCACCGCCAGAACCGGACGGCTGATGCGTAGGCACGGCACCCAATAGGCTCGCGGCCGAGTGGGCGGGCCCGGGCGCAGCGAGCTCCCGCCGGGAGGCCGGGGGAAGGAGGGGAAGATGGCGGAGTGAGGGGCGGAGGAGGCGGAGGGGCCGGGCCGGCCGCGGCCCAGCGGCCTCGGCCGCGCTCAGGTGAGTGTGGCGGGAGCAGCGGGCGGGGCAAGGCCGGGGCCCGGGGGCNNNGGTGCCCGATCCCTGATTGGGCTGGGACGGGGCGCCCGCGCACCCGCCTCCCCGTCCCGCCCCGTGATTGGGCTGGGCCCGGGCTCGTTCCCGCGGCGCCGGGCCGGAGCGGCTGGCCGCCCTCGCCACGCCGGCCCTGAGCGAGGAGCGGGACGGTGTCCGTGTGGGGACGGACCGGAGCCGGAGCTGGCACCGGGCCGGTTCGACCCGCCCGGCACCCTGAAAAGTCCGAGCAACTTCGGAGCTGAGGACGAGGGCGTCCTGTAGCTCCGGCGCCGGGCTGCAGCAGATGGCCGAGCGGGAGAGCCTGTTCCCTGCACAGCTATACCCCGCACCGACTGGGGACAGCTGCGGCTGGCAGCGGCGTCGGGAAGGGAAACCGAAGTGTATCATCTGAAACGAGGTTTTGCATCTCTGGCTATAAGCTACAGCTACGCTGCTGTTATCGTTATTATTCATGCGATCTGTGGGCTGGATGAATTCTGCTAATCTGAATGGTTATATCCTTTTATGATGTCTGTAGTGCTGACACAGGAGTGCACAAAGGGGATGGCTTCTGAGATGTTTGACAAAACCAGAACATACAAATAATCTACCCTGCAAAACAAGTTCTATGGAAAGTGGAAAGAGTATAGTGGAATTTGGTTTAGCCTTATAAATTGATGTGATCGTTGATAATAAGGTAAAAGGAATTTAACATACCATGAAACAGGTAGAACTATTGCCAAACCCACTATGTTTTCTTTCCAGGTTACTACCATGCAGGGCAGGTATGCCCTGAATTCTTCAAAGTTGTCCACGGTATTTTGTACTAGAGAATGGTACTTAGTTTAAATTCGGGGGAAAAAAGTGGAGGGGGCCAGAATCAACACATCTTAGTGAAAACAAAGGAATTAGTGTCACTAGTATGAGATTCCTTGTGTTCTGTATTTGATAGCAGTTCTTAAAATCTCAAGTTCCTGATAGAATTGTGACTGCATTTTCAATCTGCATGTCAGGTAAAAGAAGAAAGTTGAAGTGGTTAAATGAGAAGTATAGCTTTGGATTTTGTGGAGACGTGTGTGCACACATATCCTAATAATGAAGTAGCTGTTTGTAGTTGGTGAAATAACTCAAAAGAAATATAAGCATTTCTGTCACAATTAGTTCTGAAAGCAGTAGCTACTTAGGAGAAAAATCTCCGAAGGAACATTTTACTGATTTTCGTGTGCTACATTACTGATGTAGTAACAGTAATAGCAACAAAACATCAAGGCACAGTATGCTGCTGCTGATGAATATTCCTACTTGTACATTTCTGTGTATGAATTTTTAAAATATACCTGGGGATTTGTTTTTGACATACTACATATAAAGATAATTCTGCTCTATATTATCATTAAAAAAATAAGCAATCAGCTTCTTTTGTGTGAAGTTGTACACTACTTTAGCAAAAGAAATTGATTTGGATTGATATTTATTCTTAATCGCTTTCAATGCACAAGAGCTGTGAGAAGTAGTATCTTAAAAAAAAATCAGAATTTGCTGTTGCTTCAATATATGTCAAATCAATATGCGTTGCTTTACTATCTTGCCCACAGTGCTGTGAGTCTGCAGTGTGGAAATTTGCACGAACAGCCTATGCATCTCATGATGGTCACATCTTACTCAGGGGTGTCAAAAGTCGTGGGCCAGCCAAAGCTAAAAAATCCCGACCGAGTTTGTGAAACGTTGGGAGTATCACTTGAACACCTCCCACGTTCATTCTTAAAAACTAGAAAAGGAGCAGTGTTTGAAACCAGTCCTGACATGCCAGAGGTTATGTGAGTGCAAGAGGCAAGGCCTGCAGAGTCTTCGGAGGATTAGAAAAAATAAGAGCGTTTTTCTAAAATGTAATGTGGAAGTAGTGTTGTTTCTTTGCCTGAACAGTATTCCTAGAGCACATTCCTACAGTATGTGTATCATGGAATTGAAAGCTCATCTTTAAGCAGTTTTCCTTCTTTTCTCTGCTGCAGTAGGAAGTACTGTTACAATATTGTACCAGCAACATAGTAGATAAGTATTGAAAACCTGGTAAAAGAGGAAAGGGGTTTTATTTAAAAATACAGAGTGAAACAAAAAATTCAGGCAGAATGTGTTCAGTGCCTGAGATGTCTCTACAGCAGCCAAGCACCATAGCAGGGTGCTATGGATCCAACAATCTGGTAGTCTGTGTTGACAAGGGACATCAGCTGACAGTTCCTTACTGCCTCCTGGTCTCTTCCTAGGCTGGCAACCATTCTAGGCTTCAGATGTGCCTTTGTGTACCCTTTCAGAGGTGACATTGGCCTGTGTCTCTACATTGCCCCGACTCTGTGGATTATCAGTGTTCTTTGTCTCCTGAAGTGGCAGGGGGATGTGTCCTGCTAACCTGGATGCTGCTAACATAAGCCCCTTAGAGCCCAGTTCCTGCTCAGTGATCCATTTGGTGCCTCCACACTCGGGCACTCCCATTCTTTCTCCAATCACACCAGATTTAGACTTTATCTTGCAAGTTCTCACCCTTGCCTTGTAGCTTGGATGTAGATGCAGTTTCAAAGTTGCCTAGAAAGCAAAAACAGCATGAGGGCTGCTAAGCCTGTAAGCTACTTTCTGTTGAATTTTGTGTTTATAATTTAAGCATTTATCATTGTCCACTTTCCACATTATTTGGCAGTTTTTAAGCCATAGGAAAAGCCTTAGTGGACTTGTGATGTGTAGGGCTAATTTTACTTTCCCTATCTCCATAGGTCTCTGCTGTACTTACCTTTAAATTTTTTGTGATTTGGTCTTTCGAAATAAACCTATTTCTAGATCTTTCCTTCCTCACTTCCTCATACTTCTCAGGCTCTAGGCAAGAGAAGAGGAATCATCTTCTGAGTCCTTTTAATTCTGCTCATCTCTTGGAGCATTTGTGTCTGTGTAAGAGACAAAGATAGTATTTTGGAAAGCCAGATCTTATGGACAGGAGTTTTTGTTGGACCTTAAAACAGAGCATGAGGGGTGAAGTGAAAGTTGTACACTGTTACTTTAGTATAGTTTCCAATTCCAGTGTGTGGATTATGTCAGAACACCAGCTTTTTGGGGGTTTTTGCCCCACTGGTGGATTGATAATAGAATATGTTAATATATATGAGAAGACAAATACTGCAGTTTTGCTGGTAAATTTATTTGTGAGATATTTCTTAATCTCTTTGGCTTTGGAATTCCTGAAGTTAGCAAACTTCTTGGATACAAAGACCTATCTGAATGTGAGATTTAGAGTTCATGAAAACTAATCTTTAGTTGTGATAGAGCAAAAAATGAATGGGCAAAGTCAAGACTTAATAGAAATAATATTTTCTGAATTTTTAATGAGGAAGGAATCATGCAGGCAGTGTTGAGCTTTCACAGTTATTTCTTGCTGCACATCAATTGATTGTATGCTCAGTAAGGTATGAAACAAGAACAATAGTATTTTTTTCTATGTAATGTCTACTACCTTTTATCTGAAAAGTTGATAGTGTCACCATCAGTGTCAGTGCCTGCTAATTTTCAATAACCTTGATGTATATCCAGTTGCATTTGCAAGTTCTGTTGGACTGCTGTGAACTCTGTGCTCGCGTAATTGATGAAAGTCAGCAAGAAAGTGTATTAAGCAGAGTAGTTAAAAACTGGGGCATTCAAAGTCAGTGAACTTGGTAAAATTTAAAAAAGTAGGTTAAAGCTAACTGAATTTCAGTGTTGGATGAACTATTCCTTTGCTTGAGTTGCTTTAAATGTCACCAGCTGCTTTCTTCTTTTAATAAGACTTACTTTAGTGTTTTGTTAATTCACAGTTTTAGAATAGTTGAAAGAAGACCCAGCTTCTCAAAGACTGGATTGGTTTCTATTATGTGGTTTCTATTACGACAAGGCAGTTTAGGAGAGCTCCTGGTAACTCTTCCTTTTCAAGTTAATTCTTTTGTAAATTCATTTGCTGTTGGTTCCTCAATTTCTCAAACTCACATAGTGCTTGGCTGGTTCTTGAGGGAAAGTTTGAATGTGAAGGGTCAGAACTGACAACGTGGGAATGGAGTAACTACCCTGAAATAGGAATTGTGTGATGACTGGGGATTTTCTGAAGGTCCAGGTGCGTGGTACTGGTAGAAGTGCTGTGTTGTACAGGAGTGTGGAAGCTAATAAAACCTGGCTGAGGATACTGGGAATTTTGAATAATTTAAGTTTTGTGTGATGAGATAGTTCTGCTTATAGCAATCCCTTATTCTTCCAGTTAGGTTGTCAGCTCAGGGTCCTCGCTACAGTAGTCTGTTATTAATGTGAAAGAGTTTCTTGCCTTACTGGAGACTGAATATGTGTCTATCTCAGTTCCCATGAAACTGAAATGTGTGACTGCTCTTGGTGAAAGTTTGTATGTCCTGGGTCTTCCATACTTGGGTCCAATTTGCTTGATTTAAACTAAAGGAGGGGGTGCATTCTGATAATTTGAAAACTAACATCAGCATGTTTTATGTAGGAAGTCTAAAAATGTTAACTGGTTCATGGAAGGTACAGCTGATCTTTTGTGTCTTATGTAGATAATTATGTATGATCTGAGTAGCTTCCTAGATGCAAATTTAATTTTGTTTATTCATCTCTTTCTCTCTAAGCTCACTGACGAGGATGTGGAATGATCAGAAATAATGGTGAGTACAATTGTAAGGTTATTTATGTACTAAATATAAGGTACTTAACTTAGCAAGTTTGTCAGCTGATTAAGCTCACTTTTCCATGACCAAAGAAATCTGTCATGGAGATTTTAAATTTTTGTAGCATGCTTTCAGAGAACTGGAATGTTTCCACAGTGTCAGCTTTCAGCTTAGGCTTCACCTTAAAGAAACATTGATTTGACTATTATATATTCTAACAAGAATAAATGCTTTGAAAGTTATAAAATCCCTGTCCTATGCTGTCATTTGCTCTGCTAAGACAAATTGTGTCATTGTATTAACTTGTAATAGTTCTCTTAAAAGTGTTATTTGTTAAATGATAGGATTGGAAGAATGATAAAATAACCAAATGTAAGTTATCAAACAGGAAAAAGTACATTCTGAATTTCAAAGGACTGCAATAAACTTCAGTAGTTTTGATTTATTTTTTTCCAGTGAATGAAATAACGATATTCTGGTAGTTAAGGTGTGCAACAGAGGGCTGTATTCTGTTCTCAGCTGTGTCACAAACTTTTGGCATGTTTTATTGCAGCTTTCCAGGTCTATTTTTCCATATCTTCATTAGAGTGAGACTTTCGCGAGTCTGAGCATGGATGGTCAACCCAATGATCAACTGAAATATTTGAGTGACTCAAGAGAGATATCAATAGTGACATGTACTGTAATTCCATTTTCATGGTCTACTCACTGCTTCTAACATAGGAGCTGAAAATTGTCACTGGAAGACTATTTCTCAACTTGATCAACCAAATGGTTAAGGTAATTAAAAAAAGATAAAAGGGAAAAGAGAAGAAGATGTTAGTTATTCTCACGTTCTTGTATATGAGAATTTTTTTTTTAAATTTTTGTTTTTCTCTATTTTTTTTTCCTCTATTTTGCATCCCTTATTTTAGTGCAGGAGAATGATAATAAACATTTCTGGCACTAGCTATGCAAGAGTGCACCCATGTTAGCTTCCAACTTAATACAAAAATACCATGTTGTAACAGCTACTGTGACTAGGTAATACCAGGTGAGTGTTGCTGATGGAAGGCCAGGAGATCTGTGACAGGATGAGTTACTGAAATTTGTCTATGCGGTGGATAAGTGGGGAGAAATAAGTAAATGTAAGAACCTAATGTATGTGATCTTAAAACTGTCACAAGTGCTCTTTTCCTCTGCAGCACTGACAGTTTCATAATTAGGTATGTGATAGTTTATGACGCCTCTTTGAACTGTGACCTGCTAGAGCAGAGTACGCTCTCTCTGTCGCGTGCACTCTGCTGCTACCTCGTCGCTGTCATGCTCTGTGTTGGAGACACAGTTGAAACCCCACAGCTAATTAACAGTGGTGTATTTTTAGATGCATCGCTTCTGAGTAAGTGTATAGTTCAGCATTTCTGAGGTATTTCCTTAGCCAGCTTATGGACATCTAAAGTTAGATATAAAATCTTACAGGCCAAGGGATTATTGCAGTTTGTGAAATCCGATAATTTCATCCATTAGAGTCAGGCTTTTAAAGTAGTGAACTGGTGGGCATTTTAATGTTCAATGTATTTAATTCTGATTCCTAAACTACCTTTCCTGTTTTTTTAATTTGGGATTCCAGATCCTCTTCTGACATTCAAGAAGGTGGTCCTCTTACTGGCTCAAAGGCTATAAATTGTGGATGTTTCTCTTCCAGCAAGCAAAATCCATCCTTCACTTCCATGGAGCTGAACGAACAAAGATCTGTCCACTTCCTGTTTGAATCGTCTCACCAAACATTTGATTCACCAGATGACTTCCCCCACAGAAGGAGCCCACTGTTTAATCAAAACTCAAAAGCAGAGTAACAGAAATCAGCATTTGTTTTCTGAAAAAATGTCTTCTGTGCCAGCTCTTCATTCAGCTTTCTGCATTCTGTTTTAAAATGAAAAATATGTTGTAATCAGATGCAAGTGGAAGCTGATTTTTTTCACTGGTATTTCCTTCTTAATTTTAGGAAGGTTAAGTACTTCGCTGTGTCAAATTGGAATTCTTAGCAGATAAAGTGTCTGCATGCATTGCTGTGTCAGACTGACCTGATGTATATGAAACGTTGCAGCAGGAGAACCAGAACATTTTCTGCTCTGACGTGAGGAAGAAACTTACCAAACAACTAAGGGTCCAGATCCCAGGCTTGACTTTGTAGATAGGTGTCAACTCATATAAAACAGCTAATGCACAAGAACAAATGCAGAATCACCTTGTCTATACCATGTATCCCAGTCTGTGATCAAAATGTATATTTGCATGTGCGAACCTGTGTAAGAGCAGGTTATGAAGAGCTTTCACCTGAAGACGAAACTACTCTGCACCATTTCATTTTTAGGAAAGAAAAAGGAAGCTTTGAAGGCCTCTGGGGTAACAGGATAATGGCTAGGTTTTCATGAAATCATTGCCTTTCTTCGGCTTTTTATTAATCCTTAGCATCAAAAGGAACAAGACCATTCTGCAGTAGAAGAGATGAGCAGAACTTCTTTATTATAGAAATTAACTTTTGGTGGGATGGAAGCGACTAGAGCTGTGAAGTTGCAGTGTCCACCTGGCTTCCTTGACACAATTTCACCTTTTCCTGCTTCTGATGGAATCAGCTTTTTGATTCTTTCATGACTGAGAACTGAGAGGACCTGTAAATTTCCATCATCTAGGTAGAAATAGGCCCCAGAGAATGGAATGTTAGCCACATGAGAGGGGTGAGTTGAGAGCAGAAATACACAGTACACTCCTTTTTCTGGCTCTTCTTATTCCTTCCCAAACTAAGGCACAATCTGGTTGTTCTTATGTTTACACAAGATTTTTTGTCTACATAATTCTTGATTACATAGGATGTTTTCTGTCATTCTGAGATGGGAGTATATATTGTTTACATGCTCCCTGCTATGGGATTATCTATAACAAGTAAGATTTTTGGCAAAAAACTACTAGAATTGGGATATGTATTATATTCCACCTCAAATCTGAAACTCTTCTTACTGCACCTTATTTCAAGCTTGTGATTTAGAAAATGTGACTTGCTCGCTTAAAATACGAGAGATACTAAAATGGGTGGGGAGGTGTTCTAGATTTCTTGTTTTACTCTGTTTTTCCTCTAAGAAAACTGCTGGAGAGAGCCAGACAGCCTGAAAATGGCTGAAAAAGCAAACAACTGAAATCCTTCTTAAATCTTAGTGATAGATTGCCAGGGCAGCATTCTAATATCTAAAATGTGGTGACATTTTATGGGACCAAGTTCCATAGCAGTGTGAGGACAAGTGTTGATGTTGATCCTAATCCTCAAAGTAATGTCTGTGTTTAGACTTGTTTTGTAACAGTAAGACTTAATGACAGCTTTACCCCTTTTTTTTCCATGAAGTAAGGAGCAGACATGTAAGCTTAAGAGTGGTGGGCAGGATGCTGTGTATAAAAGTAATGCCAACTGTAATGAGCAGAGAGGTACTCTAAAACTGTGTGTAACATTGTGGTGAGCTGTGTGATAAGAGTTAACATTGATCTTGATGAGGCACCGCCAGCTTGGCCTGACTTCTTTTAAGAGCTTAGGATTTCTTTGCTGAGTATGGTCTAAACTTTCTGGCATTGGAGGCAACTAGAAAAGCACACTTCCTTTAGGGCCTCCTTACTTTGAAGCCAGTAGGATTTAATGGAGATGTCTGTAGAAGCAGGATCCATCTCTAAGTGATGGAAAATACCGTCAATATCTTAGGATTACACGTGGTTGGTAAGTGTGTGGTATAAGAAATGTCTGATTTTAGATCTGGGATTTTCTTTTCTTCCTTCTGCCCATACTTACACTTCTGATGTTGGAGATAGCAGTTGTTTCTTGCATAGGTTGATGACAAAATACTTGAGGGACAGGAAGGTATTTTTGTTTTCTGTGGACGTGTACAAAAATTATGAATTTGTCTTACAAGAGATCTGATAATGTAAAGTCTTTAATTTCTTTCTCTGTAGGAATAATCCTCAATATTCTGTAACCCCACATTGCAACAAAAAAAGTAGAATTACTGATTGTTTTTTCTTGACTCCTGGTCATGACAGTATAGCAGCATTACTTTTCAAGTTTAGTTTTAGAACATCAGGATTTTATTAGGTTAAGGATCTGTGGCTTTCCCAGAAGTAATACTCCAATAGTGCATGCCCAGAAGACCCCCATTGCTGTACCTTCCTGGCCAGCACCTTTAAAGAACTGCTGTGTTAGGAAATGCTGCTTCATCTGACTTGTTTTTTCTTGCTTCGCTTTTTCTTTATGTTGGTTGGAAATCTTCCCATGTGAAAGATTACAAAAAAAAGGGGCATGTGCAATAGATCACATATATATATATATATACATATATATATTTTAATACTTGTGGACAAAATGATGTTACAAGTTGTTTGAAAACAACAAAATCACCAATGTCTTCCATTTTGAGATGTGTATAGTTCCATAAGCATTAGTGCTTTGTAGCAAACTGTAGTGCCATGTTAGGATCAGTGCATGAGCCTAGTAGTATTTTTACAATTTCAGAGTGACAAACTTATTAGTAAACAGTGATGATAATGTAATTAATACTAGAAAGGATACAATAGAAATGTCACAAACATGGTCTAAACATGCAGTATCCTCCCTTTGACAATGGCAATGCTATCCTTAGAAATGGAACTCATTCACTTAATGAGCTTCATAGAATCATAGTTGACTTTTTGATATTTGTCTGTCTGTCCAACTGCGATAGTAAGCTAGAGTATGCAAGCATCCATAATTCTCATTTCTATCAGTGGGATTCTTTTCTTTTTAATCTTTGTTGGTGTTTTCTTTGTTTTCAATTTTATTGAACCATTTATTACTCATCCTGTGATATGCTCAGAAAAGTATGAATAGGCTAAGGAGTTTGTGTGCATTTTGTACACATCTCTGTTACCCGAGATCATTTATGAAGTCTGTTAAGTAATCTTTTCTTTTTTCAGATCTGACTATACGATTATTATAGCTAGTAAAACATTACCCTCATTGTGTGATAAGTTAATAGTTACAAAATGTGATGTGCTAATTATGCATAGAAGACTTTTATCCATTATTGCAGGAATGGGGAACCTTTTTTGGCTGAAATCCTATTGAATCTTAAAATAACTTTGGTGGATCCTGCATTTACATACATCTTAATGAGAGAGAATACGATAAGGTCAAAGGCTGTTGAAAAAATATGTTGCAGACTGTATCTGTGCAGCAGGCTGTCTCTAGCCAGTGGATCAGAGATTCCCCACCCCTGTATTGAGAATTAAATATCTTGTATTTTGGGTAACTTCCAGTTTTGCTTTCCAGCTCTAAGCTCAATTTTAATGATTTCTGTCTCTCCCTCTGCTTTTTTCAGAAGGAAAGTTTAGACCGGGGAAGTGAAAATTATTTAGCACTCAATGGGCAGCTTGGACTGGTCAAATAGGAGACTGGTATGATTCTTGAGATGTGCATTGCTCTGTGGATGGCATTCTCTGATTTCCTAGGAATAAGTCTTTTATTTGGTGCCAGTGCTGCTCTTCACTCATTTCTCTCTTTCAGCTTAGAGAGGATACTGCATCTTTTTTTCCTGAGGCCTGCCTGTAAATGGCCATTAGGGGGAGGGAGGGAATGGGTAGCTTGGTTTTGTAATTTTGGTACGATATATCTTAAAAGTAATTAATCAAGAAGCATGTACTTCCGTGCAATGACAGTAATCCAGGCAGAGTTAATGTATGTAACAGGGAAAAAAAACCCCAACAAAACCAACCAAACAACCCTCTGTATCTAATAAATTTCTGAGAAAATTGGACAGGTGGGCCATTTACAGCAGAGCTCTGGGGGACCTGTGCTAAGAGTCAGGTTTGATTCTAAATGGACGTAGCTGTACCATTGAATAAAGTAGTTTAGTGCTTGGGAGAATCAATTGAAAAATACCTCTGAAACTGGAATGCAAAATAGCACAGTATGTAGGGGGAAGAATCCCTGATGCAAACAAAGCCATAAGATGATTTAATAAGAAAATAGAACTTTAGTAGCAATAACTGTTTTGCATGTGATAGTAAATAACTTGCATTAGCAAGACTGTACAGTAGGGTAAGTGGGTAATAACCAAATAAGTTTGTGGCGCTCTGTGCTGCAGGGAGTTGTGTGAAGAGTCTTCCTGAGAAGAAGGGTGAATTCTTCTTATGTTCCTCTTATTGGAGGGAATTTGGCACTTGAATACTAAGTTAATGAACTTGATATATATATATATTAAAAAAAGAAAAATTAGCTTTGCCACATGTCTGAAGCACTGTCAGTGAGTGCTGGGGGAAGGACAGTCTTTTTGAAAGGATAGCTGAAGTTTCCCCATAATTCTTTTCTTTTTCTGTAGCCTAGCACTTGCTTTGTGTCTCTGAGAAACGAAACCTTTCCAAATAGTGTACTGTGAAGAGAACCTGATTCTAAAGTTAGAAGCTTTTGTTGTGGGCAATCTGAGATAGTCTTTAAATAAATAAAAACAAATTTAAAAAATAGAGAGCACTTGACACTCAAAACATTTGTAGATGCCAAGCACAACTGTAGAATTCTAAAGATGTTACAGCAGAAAATAATTTGAACTTTGCTAAACACTATTTCAGACCATAGTTTCAGTTGATGCCTGAAGTTTTGCAGAGGAAAGTACTGTGAAGCCTCTGTAGATCTGCACCAAACAAATTACTATCAAAGGGTTGCATAAAAGAGCCACAGGAGTCCTAAACTGTTCCTAGTTGACACTTTCCAGTGTAGATACCTAGTCTATAGACACAGCATGGCCCAACAGATAGTAATGTATTCTGAGCAGAATTATTTGATCACAGGTTAGGTTTAGATCAGTCTGGCTGGATTTCTTCTGGAAAGCTGAAGTAATTTAGACTGTGACTTAAAGCTTAATGGAAGCTTCTTGTGTTTTTAAAGCATGGGAGGATGAAGCACTTTGGATCTTCATAAATTGATAATGGAACTGTGAGGGCTGTGATAATTTTTACAGTATGAAGTGACAGGATAAGCATGAGAATGTCTAAATTAAGTGTTGGCTAATATGTAATATGCATATGAAAAGCTAATTGATCTGAAAGGCTATAATCAGCTTAAATTCCAACTATTGAATTTTTGATAAAATTGGAAGCCAGCCATAGGGGCCTTAATTTCATTGCTCTCTGATTACATTAGACAAATTATGAATTTACTCTGGTCTGTGGCCAGCAAGTACATTTACATAATAATGAAATTATAATGCAAACAAAGTCATGTTCATGCTTCAGAAGTACAAACTTTGTGGCTGAACAATTCTTCACTCAGAGGGGAGGAAATAAAGACTGATGTAGCCGGGCAAGCTATCTGCATGTACTTCCCAGTTCAGGCATTTTATAATGATCTGAATTCTGTGGGCTACTAGACTAGAAATTACTATTCACAGCAACAAAAGGAATCCCTTTGCCTTTCAGCTCTTGGACTCTTGGCATGACTTTTGCTTCAACCTCCTTGATTTAACGGCTTCTAAACCTAAGTGGAAGCGTTAAGTGCTACCACACTTGGGTGTGGAATGTCAAAGGTGTCCTGACCAGTATGGACATGCCTCCTTTAGCAGTACTAAACCCAGATTATACAAATACCTGCTGTTTGTATATCCAGTAGTGCTGCTGCAGAAGGTCTAGCCAGTACTTGTGTTGGGAACTGTACCTTCTGAAACTGGGAGTAATTGTCAAATTTAGGAGAAAAAAGAAAATCTTGCAAAGACTTCTTGATAGCGAGTGAGAAGAAATTGTACTGAGCTTGAGGACACTGACACTTTACACAAGGATTACATTGTCAAGAACTGGCAGTCAGGTTTTTTTGGGCAGAAAAGGAAAAAATATTGAAGATACAATTTTTGACGTATAATGAATAATAGAAATTACTGCTTCTTGCATCCTTAGGAAACTGGCTGGTCTTCCTCCAAAACTAAATCCTGATTGCAGGGCAGGTACAGAGCTGCAGAATGGCAGGTCAAGTTAGATTCCACTGGATTTCTTTCACAGAACAATCCAGCATTTTCCCCCTGTAGCACTTTGGCACACAAAAGCCAACAGTTGAACCAGGGTGTCTTGTTCAACAGTGCAGAACACTAACCATGGATTCTGATGTCTGTTCCCTTTCAGTCTCTACACTTCCTCCTGCGTTTTAGAGAAAGTGTCAGTGTTCATGATGTCAGCAGAGTGTGTTTCTATCTCTGAGCCTATGTCAGGTTATAATATAGAAGGATTCCCAAGACTTTACCCCATCTAAAGTTAAAGATAGAACGTAACTTTCTGTTCAGTGTGTCCTATGTAAATCCTGTCTGCTCCTCTCCACTTCCCCTCCAAATGAGCGTGTTTGCAGGTCAAATGAAAGGCAGGTAGTTTGTAATGCCCGAGGCATGAAGAACTGCATGGAGAAACTGAAGGAATGTGGCACAGGCCCACAAACCAAATCTTAGCGCTAGTATTCTAATTATGCATGATTCAAAATGTCTAGTGTAATGTAGTTATTACCAGTAAATTGAGATATGCATTTATACATAATGAAGCAATAGGAATTAATATACCAATAGCTTGAACGTCCTGCTTTGATTCTCAAATTTCGGGTTTTTTTAGAGAATGTGCTGCCTCTGTAGAGAAGGGGGCAGAATGTATAGATAGGGACAGAAGCATGGCACCAAAACTGTAAATCAGGAGCCAGGATCAGCAGAACTCGCCTTTATAACCTCTTGTCTGGTTCATATCACTGTCCTGAGCATGTAAAAAGCAGGGCATGAACTAAGCATGTTTAGAGGCGAGATGAGGTTTCTCACCTGCTGCAGCTGTAGCAAGGAAAAGGGTGCAGAGTTTCTTACATGGTGCACAGGGAGTGACTGGTGGGAAAGGAAAAAACCACATCCACAGAACAACAGAAAAAAAATCACCCCAAAACCCAAGCCGACAAACAAGTAACAGAAACCACAGACTCAAATTGAGTGTAGTATTTGCCAGGCAGTAGGTAATGAGCTTGAGTGTGGTGAGAGAAATTATTTGGAGAAGACTGAAATTAATAAGCACAGTACATATTTTTCAGGTGTTGAATAGCTTTTTAATAGACAGTATTTTCAGGTAACTCTAGCCACGTAGGCAGCTGTACTGAAGCATACTGGTAGCAGCCAGCAATAATGGCATCCGCAGGAATGAACCTGAAAATACTGGTAATCTTGTATATTTTTTAAGTTCTTTAAAGAGATTTTTAAAAACAGAAAATGAGATTTGATCACTGAAGGTCTTTATCTTCTGCAACAGAGGTTGCAATTGTCTTTTTGCTTTATTTCACTTACTAAATAAAAGGGAATTTGGGTGCCATCTTTCTGTAAATCAGTGTGTTCTCTGTAATTTGTCTCTTAGTGGATAATTCAGTCAATTTCTGCTGGCAGTTTCAAAATAAGAGAATGTGTGGCATAACCTCTATCACTAATACTTTTCCAAGTTTAAACCTGTAATTAAACATGTAGAATACTAGCTTGTTATTGCAGAATTCCGTACTTGTAGCTTAGCATAATTTTGTAAGTGGGCTTAACTTGTGCAGAACACTTCTCAATGTACAGAGGCTCAGTCCTCTCTTAAATAGAAAGAAGTGTCTTGGAAGAAGAGAAGGTGTGTCAAGTTAACTCCTGTTCATACTTCATAGCCAACCATTCATAAAGCTTTTGGGTTTAGAATGGGAGTTGTGTTTTTTCCCATGAATGCTCTTTTTAGATATGTAAGAATTGCCAAATGAAGATAGGAGTATTAGAAGATAACTACTCTGTGGTATCACAAGTTAGACTGAATGAAAGTCTTTGAGCCAACTTCCTCAAGCAGCAAGAACATTTGTAATACAAATTTAGCCCAGCAGTTAACCATGGTCATTCTTAATTCTTTAGAACACTATGCATGCTTTTAAAGTCTGTTAAATATTTTTTTGTAATGAGTAAGCCATTGTATCCCTTGTATTTCCCTTCAGTATAATGGGGGAATAAGCTACTTCAGGATGTCAATGAAGTTATCTTCCTTTTGAAAAATATAACAGCAAAGGAGAAGTATTAGGTATAAATTCCTAAAAATTACTTTAATACTTAATAATAGGCTAAAGAATACTTACACTGAACTTCTGATAGCATTCTTGCATGGATTAGTAGAAGAAATTATTGGTGTGAGTATGAACTATGTACTCCCATTGCACACGTTTTACATGGTAATAGTGAAAGAATGTCTCCCTGCAAATTCTGATGTTTTTCCAAAAGGCAGCTTGCTTTTATATCTATGCATCTTTGAGGATTTCAAGATAAGATTTTATTCTTTTGACACTGTAAAGAGGAACTGTTTAAAAATGAACCTGGAAACTCTGCACCTGTATACAAATTTTTTTAGCAATAAAGCAGCACAGGCTGAGAATGCACTAAAACTGGATGTGTCATCTGTTCAGAAAAGAAATTAACCAACTTACTATACACTCCGCTTCTGAGGTGTACTTGCTGTAGCTTTGTCAAAACTTAACAACTTGAGCTGAATTCATACATGCTGGATGTCTGCTTTGGGGGAAGCTGTCCCAGCAGACTTCAGGCACAAGAGCTTCTCACTTAGACAGCAATTAAACAAAAATTGTTTTCCACTCATTTTAAGATGTGTAACTTACATTTAAGAACTTCAACATTTGTTTTAGAGAGTAGCAGAAAAGCTCAAATCTGTTCAAGGTGGTTGCTCACAGCCTTAGCTGGCAGAATTTGACTCAGTCCTGTCCGTGGGGCTGCACTTCAGCAGACTTGGCAGGCACATGGGTTGCACTTTAACTGAAATCCAAAACCTTGTGTTCCTGCCTGCACAGTGCCATCCAGACTCATGCACTAAGAACACTGCGCCACCTGTGACATGCTCGTCTGCTGCTTTTGCAGGCAACACACACAGGCAAATCTGAAAACTGTTCAGCATGTAGCTCATGAGCCACTTAACTAAAAACTAGCTGCCATTAAAACCAAGGCTGCCATTAACACTATCTGTATTAAAAGGCAGGACAAGAACTTTAGGTCTCTAAGAATGTTCAATTTGTAATAGCAGCTCCTGAATACCATCACCTTGTTAAGTTTGTTTTGTATAGCTCCAGAAATCTGACTTCAGTATTTCAAAGGCTGGTGTTCCCCCTGAAGTCATTAGAAAAACCAAAGTTATAGTTACACAGCCTCAGAGACTGACGTGCTGCATGGGTGAGCTATTCAGTCTTCAAGCATAACTTCAGTATGTCAGATTTACAGGTGTTCCCCTGAAGGGATGCACTTCACCATCTGTTCTTTCCACACACAGATAAAGTGACAGATCAACACTCAAACCCGTTCTGGTGCATTTCTTCGTAATGACCAGACTCAGCAGAGGTGCAGAAACAACTCCAGCAGTTCTTGAAAATGGGTATTAGTTGGCATTAACTCTTGCATATCCTGCCAGTAGGTCATCTGAGTCTGATGAAGAGTTTTGCCATTCTGTTACATAATTATTTTGTTCCAGTTTCTCCAGCTTCTTCATCACAAATTCTATGCGACCGTTGAACTCCACAAGCTTTTTTTTCACCTAGAAAAAAAGAGAAATTAGAGTATTAAAATTAGCAAAAAAATCTTTGGATCTTTGAATGACCTGCACCCCACTTTTAAGTGGCTAAAGAGCAGCTCACTTTCAAGATGGGAAAATATAGAGGGCTTGGTCTCTATACTGCATGTTTAGTATAGACAAAACCAGCACCAGATCAGAGGGCTGCACTACAAACTGGAGATGGATGAATGTGTGCTCGTATCAGCCCTTCCAGGGACATAATGGAAATAACTGTTTAAGGAGATGGAGTTGCAGCAGTTTTACTGTGATGAATCTGATCTTTCCTAGTTAACTCATTACAAGTTTTCACACAGCCAGAGACCTTCTTTGACAATATGTGGACAAACTGTTTCCTCATTAGCTTAACATGTGGATATTATGTCTCAAAAAGCAAAGGCCAGATACTTGAGCTCGTTACAGTCAAGAAGCAAACTCTCTACAGTCACATAATTTGTGTTTGCAATGAAGTGCTATCATATTTTTATTTCAATCTTGTATTTTTACTAAATCATGTCTCGTCTTCAGAAGTTTTACCTGGATAAGATTTTTTCATCTTAGCCTCACTTGACCTGTAAAAACCCTCCAATCTTACAGAAACTGAAAGATGACTTGGAAGAGGACAAAACTTAAGAAATGTCAAAGGCATTGGAAGAGAAACTAAAATCTAAACTCAAAGCCAAAAAAAGTAAGGGACAAATAAACACATAAATAGTGGGTATACTGGCTGTCTCCTACACACAGTAACTTTATTTGAGCTAAGGGACAGGCAATTAACTAACATAACAACTACTCAAGTTACAGATAAGAACATCCAATTTGAACACCAAAACAGGAGGGAGGTCCTAGAGTTGTCCCTGAAACTAAAAATACTGCCATGCTGTTTTGAGCTTACACAGACATAAAAATATAACTCTTTAAAAATCCCTTTCAAATAAAAAAAATTTCTATTTTTTGAATCCTTCAACAATGACAACACAAGTTGTAATACTTAGGCCAAATCCGTGTAAATGATTCTTGGTTTTTTTTTCTTTGCAAGGTATAGAGATAAAAGGATAACAAATTTTTGCCAAAATTTAGCTAGAACTGGGTATGTACTGCAGTTTAGGGATCTTAAAAAATGTTCCATGTCTCATGCTCTGAGTCAGTTACTGTCACATAAGGCAGCATTTTCTCAATCTTAGGTACTTAAAAACCTCACATTCGTATCAATGTTCTTGAATTAATGTCCAAAATTATCAGCATTTTAAAAGTATTTCCCATTAATGTGGAAATCTTACTTTCTCCATTTGTTCCTTTAACGTCACAGCTGGAAAATTCACCTTAGAAGCTTCTATAATCATTTGGCTTTTTAAGAGGTAACTGGAAAACAAAACAGGAAGGGGAAAAAAGCAGAAGAAAAACAGTTAAAAACCCATAGTTACATTATTTAGACAGATGATTTAAGATGATTTTAAAGCAGATACAAGGCTGTTGCCAAAAGTAATAATTATGAAAATATTCAAAACATAGCAATGGTTTTACTTTGGAATCAAGAGCCTCTCATCACCAGCTATAAGTAATTTACGGCTTCTATAGTCAAGTTCTCAACCTATCATGGAACCACTCTGATACCTTACATTAGCTAAACGAATCTGGAACTGAAGGAGATTTCAGTATTACACACGACTAAACTTAAACTCTTACATTACACAAGGACACTCAGGGTGCAAGGCAATCAAAGAGATTCACATCACTACAAACAATTTAGACATCAGGGATATTAAAATCCCACACCAATGTGCTCAGACAAAAATCAAGCCACTTTTGTTAGCTGTAGGCTAGCTGTACAATAACTTACAACTACCTGTGAAGTCACTGACCACAAGAATACAGTGTACTCACCAGATGATGCTGTCCTTGAAGAAACAGAACAAGCCTCGAAGATATGCCAGGTCACTGCCAGAAGAATAAAGAATGAAGCCCACAGCCAAGCCACATGACTGACAGGATAATAAATAATAAGCACTGAAAGGAGAAAGGGAAAGTGTTCTTAAACAGAAGCTTCTGAAATCATAGATGCTGCATGTTTGTCAGGGGGCATCACATCTTCAGTTCTGTTGGGGCAAAGTCCAAGTCATAATAATGCCTCCTCCTCAAAGAAATAGCATGTACAAAAACAACGTGACCATAAAAAATTTGGCGTGTTGTGAAAGAAGTAATCTCTTGAATAAGTGAAATTGCTATTAAGGAAGAAAATGTACATCTTATTATCACAGAGTGGTTTAGACTATACTACCCAAACATGATTTAACTGATAATGCATGTGCCAGCTGAAAATTCTTTCTAATAAAAGAGATTATTGCCCCATGCAGAGAGAGGCAGGGAAAAAAGTCAAAAAAAGAACAAGTTTTATATTGAAAAAGTTCCCAGTCCTTAGAGTTTGCAGAACAGCCTTTAAACATCATTTAAAAAAGCGACTGATTCTGTAAGCCTCCAGATGGCATTTTACATTCTTCCCATTAGACTGAGCTACCAAACCTTGCTAACTGTAGGTTCATGAATGGGCAACACAAGTTTTTCATTTTCAGTATTGAAGAAAACCAACCAACCAAAAACCACCCCTCCCCACCCCCAAAATCAAACCAAACAAACCCCATCAAATATAACAAAAGCCAGGGGTGTTTTTAGTAAGAGACCTTTTAGGGAAGGGAAGTAAGAGACCTACAAGTTAAGCTGCCTTCTACTGCGTTGCTCGAATGTGTCTCTCTACGTACAGAGGTTAGAGCAGCAAAACTTTTGATTTCAAGTGAAAACTACATCCCTACAAAGGGTTTCTCCATCCGAAATGTGAAAAAGGCACAGAAGTCACTAGGGAGTTTGCCAAGCCTCTCAGAGCCCACCGCGCACAAGCCGGAGAAGCTCTCGGCCTTGCCGGAGCCCGGCTTTGCCCGCACGATTTTCGCCGATGCCATAAGCAGGAACCACGGGAGATACGCACCATCCCAGGAGGCCTCCCTCGAGGCCGACCAACAGCGAATCGTCCCAGGTCACATCGCTAGTGACTTCTGAGGAGAAAGAGAGAGAGAGACGCGCTGCAGCCAAGAGCCCCCGGACCAACCCAGCCCGGCCGCCGCCGCCCGCCCCGAGCCCCGCGCGCCCCGGAGCCGCGTCCTCGACACCCGCCGGCCCGGCGAGGCACTGACTGAAGCAGACGAGGACGCTGAGCCCCGGCGGCTCTTGCCCGCACAGCTGCAGCGAGTCTCCCAGCACCGTCCAGCAGCCGCGGCAGTGGAACACGGCGCACTCCTCCGGTAGCGGACCCCGCTGCCGCGGCGGCGACGCCGGCACCGCGGCCGGCGGCAAGGAAGGTGGCGGCAGTGGCGGCGGTGGCGGCGGTGGTGGCAGTGGGATCCAGGCGGTAGGGGCGGGGGCGGACGCCTGCTCCACCACAATGGTCCCGGTGAGCTGCGGGTCCTGGAACAGCTGTCGCAGCTGCCGCCGAACCGCCATTTTCTCCCGCCGAGCGTTCGAGCGCGGCGCCCGCCCTCCGACCCTCGCGATTGGGGGGCGGTTCGCGCATGTGCGTTGCCATTGGCCAACGAGCGCGTCAATCCTCGCCGCCCGAAGCTATTGGGCAGCTGGCCGCACCGCGCGCCTTTCCCTGCGGGATGGTCCTATCGCTCTTGAAAATAAGCACGCGCGGCGGGCAGCGTCGCCATTGGCGGCNGGGCCAGTTCGAACGGTGGGGGCGGTGCGAGCGGTGTCGGTTGGCGCGCGGCGGGCAGGGCCGGTCGGTGCTGCTGTCATGGCGCTCGCTTCGCTGCAGCCTCTGGAAGCGCTGAAATACGCCGAGCTCCAGCGCATCGCCAAGGCCGCCGGGCTGAGGGCCAACCTTCGGGTGAGGCAGGGGCGGCTGGGAGGGAGCGCTGCCCGAGAAGCTCCGGGTTCTGGGGTGCCCCCGTGCCCGGCCGTGAGCCGAGGGAACGCGTCCCCGCGGGCGGTGCCCCCTCCCGGGCCTGGAGCGGCGCTGGCAGCGGAACCGGCCGCGCGGCGCGGGGGTGACTTCGCCCTGGGGCGCCCCGGGAGGCCGGCAAGCACTCGGGGAGGGGGAGTGCGGCGCTCCGGTGTCCTCCGGGCACAGAGAAGGGGAGGCTGCCCGCTCCTCTCCCGGCCCCGGTGGCCTGGCTGTTCCCCACCGCCGGTGTCCCCGCGCTGTTTGCCTCCGGTGCGCGTAGTTGTGGTTGTTTATTTGTTTCTTTTCGTTTCGTTTTTTACGACTCGTAGTGGGAGGAAGGGTGACAACAGGGTTACCTTAAGGGAGGAGAGGGCGTGTTTGGCATTCGCGGTTAAGGGAGAGAAGTTTAAGGACGCCCCTGTGCCCTGCCTGGAGCTGCAGGTGCATGTGTGACACGGCCTGGCCTCTCCTGGCAAGCGCTGCCGGCAGCGGGAGAAGTCATAAAGCCTTAAAAGAAAGATCCACAGATTGGGTGGACAAGGCAGCTCCCTGTCCTCACGGGAATGAGAATTGTTCTGGCAATGTTAGTTTCGGGGTATTTTGATTGATTGTATGCTGACCTCTCCAATTAGGTGTTTTAAGAGTCTTTCATAGACTCAATTATCAATGGCGTGTTTTAATTGCTATTTTATTACTATAACTGCTGAATGTATGTGAGGGATAAAAAGAATGCTTTGCATGTTGCATGGGCAAGACAGAAGGAATTGCAAAAATTTGATACAATTTTAATTCAAGCTCAGCTGCACTGTGGGGCTTAGAACAGTTTGTCTCATTCCTTGAACAATTAACCTTCTGGGAAATAGACAGAACAGGAGAAACCTAGTCAGGGGAATTTGCCTTTTTGCCTCTGTAGAGAACATGCTCCAAATTAATCTGTGGCTTTAAGCACTTTTTCAAATTGACTGACTCGAATGACGTCCTAGGCACGCCTTACTCTGCTGGATTCACGAAATGTTCTGCTTGTTTGTTGGATCAGTTTATAGGATGCTGGTTGGGTTTATGCAGTTCTTCAATGGCTTAATGGACTGTTTGGTTCATGTGTTGTTTTCGTTTCTATTCAGGCAGACAAATTGTTGGAATCATTGAAGCAACACTTTGAAGGGACAAAAGAAGAAAGTGAAAATACGGTAATAGATAATAAATCAGCCACTGCTTTTAAGAAATATAAACCTTAATTTGTAGCCAACAGAGCGGGGCACATGCTGAAGGGTGTTTTTGACCACGATGGGAACTGTAATAGAAATATCCTTTTAGTGCCCTTAGTTTAAAGTGCTCATGTACTGATAGAAATAGATATACTAATGTTAGTTTTGAATTGACCTCCTCTATGACTGAAAGCTGATTTCCTTTCAGCTGCCAAAATTAACAATGTCTTTTTCAGCAACAGTACACAACTATTCTCTGTGAACACCAACAGTTAATTTTCACTGAACAAATCTTAATTTTTGCCTGTTTGGCTCCAGACACTATTCAGTACCAACTATAAAAATATTTTATTCATTTTGCATGCTTAGATGAAGGGGACTAGATCCTAACTGGAAATCACTTTGCATCTACTACGATTTACTTACACTATAATGAAAGCAATACAGTTGTGCTACTTCCTTTATTTGTCTCTTGTGTATTGTTTTCTAAAGTTTTCTGTAAGCTGAATTATTTTGTTGAGTGTGGCAATGCTTTTGAAGTTTTGGATCAAAAGTAACTGGTTATCTGTTTTTTTCTAAAATACATCTGCCTTTAAGTGCATCCCCTAAAAATCTTTTTTAAAGGTGTGAGGAACTGGTGTAAACCTCATCAGCTTTTTAAAATTTTTACAAGCATGAAAGGAGCCATGTTTTTTTTGGTGAAGAGTATTCCACAAATGTGGGAGGGTCATGGCATCCTGCAAGTTAGATTTCAAATATAAAGAATAAGGCCTTTATAATCTTATTAAAATGAAATGTGATGAAACAATAATAGGAATTGAATTACAAGTCTCCAAACAAAGAGGTTTGATGCTTAGGGGAATCTAGATGGTGCCAGTTTCTTGATTACTACACTGCTAAATGGCATGCTACTGTTTTTTCCTCTATGTGAAATACTTTTTTCAATAGTAAAATTGAAACTGTCCCGGGAGTATTTAATTTATGTTTGTGTCAGATATCTTCCAATTATAGTATTTTTCTGCCACAGGATCCTGTAAAGAGTGCATCTGCTTCCATTAAATCGGGTGAACTGAGCAATCAGGAGGAAATTATGTCTGGTTCAGTGTGTTTTATTACAAAAAGACGTGGTAAAGAAAAGAAAATAACCAGAAAAAAGAGGAACTCCCATGAGGAAACTAACACCAGTGAAGAAAACCCAGTGCTTTCTGATGAGAAAGAGGTAATTTGCATTGCATGCTTTTGTGTGCTGACTGTCCTCACTTCATCTGAGCATAATTTAAGTACAACCTGGTTTCTTTTCTATCACCAGTTATAGATGGTATGTGTTTATATATGTGTGTGTATACACATGTATAAAAATTCATATGCAAGCATTCTGGTAGTGGTCTTTTGTGCTTTGTAGCACTGACTTTTGTCTGCCTTAACTATGTGCGCATTATATATGTGTTATCCCATAATAAACAGGCATTACTTGCTAGTCACTTCTTTGAGAAAATCAATTCCTCTAAGAAGTGTACAATTCCCAACACTTTCTCTGAATATAAGACTGCTTTCCCCAGTTCACTTTAGTATTCTGAATCTTAGGCTAGTTTCAGAATTTATCTAAAACAGAACAACAGCCTTTCTTTATATCCACTTGGAACAAACTGGTTAAACAATGTTCAAATTGCAGGTGCATTTTGAAATGAAAGAAAATGAAGTGCCTCAGGGTGACCACAAAGAGGGACAGAATGTATTACAAAACAAGAAGCAAATAGTTGAAGAGAGAGCTATTGAGAATCCAGAGATGGGTACTGGACAGAAGATACAAGTAGAGAAGACTTCTACTAAAAGCAGGGGAGAACAACGTAAGTAGAAAATTGGAAAAAAGTAACTTTAATTTGTGCTACTTTAAATAACCAAAAGGTACATTTTATTGTGCCTTCAAAGATTTTTGTGGCACATCTGTTGGTCAGTACCTTGTTTTGGGGATACTAGAAGAAAATTGGTCCGGTTTGAATTTGTGTTACTTGTTTATCATATTGTAACACAAATCCACAAATTCTTGGGGATTTTGCTGTGTAGGAATTTTTCTGGCTTTGACTTCAGAACTCTTTTTTTTTTTCTGGAGGAGTTCTTAGAGATCTGAGTATATTTGAGTTTTACACTCCCATTTCAAATGTAACTTTTGGAATATCTTTGGGGTGTTACTTGGCTTTTTAAGAGGTGGCAAAAAAGGGAGGACTCGTTTCCTCATACTTCATTTATCTTTTTCTATAGATGAACAATTTTATCATTTTCTTTCCAGGAGTAAAATTAGCAGAAAATAACATAGACAGAATCCTTTATAATTTGTTTGAACTACCTAAGAGTATCTGAATGTATTCCAGTGGATCATTTTCTTACCTGGTGGCGTTTTTAGTCCTTCAAACACAATGCCACTGAAAATATGAATTAATTTATCCCCCACTCCTTTGCATATGCAGCTGACATGAAGAGATAAGTTTGTCTACCCAATCTGATAATTTCTTGGTATTGTGGGTCTGTCAAGTAAGATGCACACCTGCGTTTTCTCTGTTAGGCTCAGCTTACGTAATCTGTAAGTTGTATTATGGATATTCTTGTTGTTCCCATGAATTTACAAGGACAATCTTACGGGAGACCGCCAAAATTTTTGAACTAACTTAAAAATCTGTGATTTTCTATGAAGGTTGTTTTGAAAAAGAAAAGCAGTAGAGTATGTGGGGGATGCTTGGGTTGAGGCAGCACTCATCCTGACAGCTGGAACAGATCTCATCTCTTCCTATAGCTGTAGTAACAAGTGTCTGCATTTAATATATTGACAAGTTGATTTTTCAACAATTATTTTTTACTGCACTCATTATTTGTTTCCAATAAAGATTTCTTTCAATATATTAAGGTCATCTAAGTTTACTTCTGAGAGGATGTGAATGAACAGAAAAGCAAATGTTTGGTTTTGATATGCAAATGCGGAACTTAATGTAAAGTCTTTACCTGATTTTTTTTCTTAAGAAAATTAATCATTAAAATGTGAACATGAGCTTATTACTTTACCTGAGAGCAGAGATGACAAAAATAACTTGGACTCTCTGTATGTAAATAAGGCAGTGGCAGAAAAGCTGGTCAAAAGGTATTTTTTCTTTGTTATCAACATTTCAAAAACACAGATCAAGGCCTGGGAATTTAAAGTTTTGCTTACCACAATCGTAATTCTCTTGTTAACTTTCACAGAAAAAATATTTTACTATTGTAAGATACTAACCTAATATGACTTGAGGCTTCATGCTGGACTTGAGGTCTTTCAAGAGATGTTATTACTGACAAACCAATTAAAACACTTCTGAGAGACTTAGAACATATCTATTCCAGCTGGTTTTATTTTTCAAAACTTAAACCCACTTTGAGAAGATAAAGTGTGTTTTGAAACAAATATTGGAACAATATTTAAAACGACTGTGATTACTTTAAATCTTCTTCCAGGAGTTCTAATGATTTTGTCTAATCTTACACTACCAGGTACTCTGCCTCCTGCTGGCCGTGCATCTAGGTCTGCAAGAACAGCAACGACAGCTACAACACCAAGTAAGATAACCTACCATCTTTAGAAATAGGTGTGTTTTCTCTGTGTAAAGAGACACTTGACTTAGTTTTTCACAACTCATATTTCTATTCGTGCTCAAAGAAGAGAATATCCTCTCTTTAAAATGCAAGCAAACAAAAAATATTTCCCAAAGGTTACATTTCAAGGTACATATTCCAGCTTGTAAATTCATAGCAGTAAATGACTGGCATGTATGTTAAAAAACTGGTTCATTGAACATTTTAATGACTTTTGGATACAATACTTGCATTAATGATTTTCAAAGAACAGGAGCTCATTGCTGTTACTCCTGCTTGTTTAGTTTTCACTTTATAATTACTGTGGTTGTGCTATACTACTATATATTAGCTCATGTTCATCACTTCTTAAATGCATTAAATCATTTCAAATGTAAAAGTGTTTGTTTTCTTTAACTGCAGAATTTGGGGGTTGGGTTAGATGATCTTTAAAGATCCCCTCCAACCCAAACCATGATTCTATAATCCTCCAGATTCTAGAATCCTCCAGGTAACTGGCAGTGTAGGTGGTGAAATAGATTCTTTTGGTCCTTTTTGGTCAGCTGTGTCTACAGCCTTTAATTAGAGGGATGTGTTGTCTTCTTTGAGGTTCTAAACACATGAGTCACAACACTGTCCTATTAAGTATTAAACTTTGTTAGGACCACATCAGATCTGTGAATCTTCCTATTTTTTGAACTTCTTAGACTTTAAAAAGTTGCACGAGGCTCAGTTCAAGAAAATGGAATCTATTGCTGACTACATTGAGAGGAAAAAAAAACTGAATGAAAATTGCAGCACAGTGAAGGTAAGGCACAAGCAAGATACCCATTGTTGGCATATTCATTTGGTTTCCAGGGCCCCTCTGTGAAAGTCCTGTTAGGTTTCTTTAGATCAGTAAGTAGTTGGTCATGAGAAGATGCAGTGGAATATTATATTATTATTTTATTTATTTCATTAATAATATATTTTATTATATATATTATTAATGAAATTTAACTGCAGTCCTACATAAGTAGTTATATATAGTTATTTGTATATAACTCATGTGACTATACAAGCTTTTACATGTTAACAGTGTATAGCTGTAGAAACCAACAACTAACTTGTTGGTTTTGAGTAAAAATAATTGTCATAATTACCTTTGTGAAAGATCTTCTGGGACTTTTGTTTACAACTGTTTGAATTGCTGCAGACCTTAACTAAGGGGATAGGTTATCTTTCAAAGAGTAGGAATTAAATATTTCTCCTCTGTGCCTGAACTATCATCCAATGGATGCATATGACTCTCCTTTAAAATACATGCAATATATGTTGTTCTTAGTTCTTCTTTCACCCTCACATGGGTGAAAGCTGCTAACAGGGCCTCTCAAAAAGTGCGGTAGAGCCTAAAAAAGTGACAATAATGTATCAATGAATGCATGAATGACTACCAGTGGCCATAGAATCGTTCAGGTTGGTTACTGTAGCACTGCCAGGTCCATATCAAACAGTAACAATGAATGAAACTCCTGAACACTACATTTATTTTTTAATGACATATATTGTATCAGTATATACTTCGGAAAAATTACTATTGGCAGGTGCCAACCAAGAAATCAATTACCCTAAGAGCATCAGAAAAAGACACTCCGTGTTCTAAGGTATGTGTTGTCAGGTCAGTTTAATAATAATAATAGCAATAATAAAACTACTTACATTTAAAATACGCTTTTAAAGAGGAAAAAAAAAGGGAGAAAACTGAAGAGGCCATATGCTTCTGATTCACTATGCATTTTCCCTTTCTCTTGGCTGCATTGTAGATAAATTTTCAGCAGAGTCTGGTAACTCAGAATTTGCTTTTCCCTAGAAACAAGCCAGTGGCAAAAGATTTTTATTCAGCCCAAATCCAGAAAGAGGCAGATTCTCCAACACCTGCACTCCTTGTAACCTCCGGCGCTCACCACGCAATTCTCTCAATGCTGCTAATCGGAGTATTTTATCCCAGAGATCTTCGTTTAATCCTTCTGTACTTTCAACATCCAAAATGAATGTCAGGTAAAAAGAACAAACCAAAGCTACCAGCAATCCATTTGATATGATACACATGAAATAATCAACACTGACTATCACACTGTGATTTTACTACATTATTTCTCTTGCAAAAATGAACTATGCGAGACTAATTCTGATTACTAACGTTCAGCTTGGCTTTGTGGCTGGTTTAAGCCTTACTGTGCTGTTGCTATCTTCATTCATCATTTTTATGTCTGTTAGAGGAATCTCAAATCCTGGCTTTCAATTTGCTAAACTGCTCAAGCCAATTATTTTTCTTCCCATACTGTGTTAGGTTTTCCATTTTGCCAGGCAACCTAGTAGTTTCTGTTTATCTGAATTAATTTATCTTTAAAATTTTTTGATCAGAACTCTAGTCAGTATTCCAGGTGAGTCTTGCAATGGACTCATCATTTGGGGTTTTTAGGTACTTTCTTCCTTTTGTCCTCTATTTCCCCTCCCCTTCAGTGTCACAGCAGGGGTCCTCTCGTGATTGACTACTATAAGCAGATTGTTTCTAGCAGATGGAAACCAAACTGACACCAGAAAGTCATGAGGAATTGCTACATGAATGAACTCATACTCAATGCTGTGAAACCTCATCTCATTTCCTTTTAGAACATCATATGTATGTCATCATTCCTCTACAGTAATCTAATTCTCTAATAGTGTTAATACTATGACCTTCTGTTATCAGTACATTTCATTAGCTTAGAAATAATTTCCCTAAAGTCTTGATCAAGAAACCTTATAAAGAAGGAATTGAAGGGACAGTCCTTATGGTATGCTATTGATAAATGTCCTTTCGCTTGGATTTCTTTGTAGTGAAAGCCCTTATTTCTACTATTTCTTTGTTGATTTCTAACTATTATACTAATTTTGACTTTAATCAGGTTACTGAAGTTTCCACAGGGACTGAAGTTCTGATTAGACATTCTCCCTTTGCTAACAATACACAGTTGTTTGCAGGCCTCAGTTGTGTTACTTTCTCTGATGACCTCCACTTTTCAACTTTGGTATGCCAAGTTCATGGCTGCTGGGGCTTTTTTTTGTTCCTGAATAAAGTGTGTGTGGGATTGTTCTTAAGTCAGATAATGCAACTTCTCATATTGGTATCTGGTAATATATAATTATGTGACTTTGGAATGCAAGTCTTTTGCTGTTCAAAGGTCAAAATCAACTTGACAAACTTAGTGGCTTTGTTTTTATTTTAAATGTCCTCTTTTTGATTTCAATAGATAACAAAAGAAAAAAATACACTGCCTCTAGTGTCCTCTTGGATGAGCTCGGATGTCTCCACTGCAGCCCTAATTGATTCCTAGCAATATGTAAACCAAAACATTACTTTTAGAATTTGCTTCCATTCCATTGGTCCAAATTTGCACTGTGGTGGATCTTGCAAGCTGTACTTCATCATGAACTTGCTTGCTCACAAAAACTAGCTTTCTTCAACACTTACTCCCTGTCTTTCTAAATCTTGAAAGCTAATAGCTTATTCTCAGTACCTTTTTGATATGGATGTTACTACATGCAAGATTTTGAATTTTATGCATGTACACATATATATGTATTCACAGGCATTCATAAAAAAGTGTGTATATACACTCATACATACAGAATGTGTGTGTCTTGGTACGCAGGTAACTTGTGTGCTTCAAAATTTCCAACTTCTTCCTCTTGTTGCTCTTTTGAGGTCTAGCAATTCTGTTAGACCTTTAATATCTGTCTTTCAGTTTTCCTTGATGTGAATTTTAAAACTAATGAAATATACAGAATACAAAGTAAATAATACCTGCTGGTGAATAAATCTACTATCTTATTGCATCCAAATATATTGGCTTTCCAAAATAACAGGAAAGTCTGTAGTTTGTAATATTACTTTCTGCTATTGATGCTGGCTCAAAACTTAAAGTGTTATACCAGCAACGTATTTTAGTGCAGTTTTTGCATGAGCTGTGAACATCTTTTGCACAGTAGTTTTTCTACCTGTAATAAAAGTAGAATGCAGAACCTTCTGTATTCTGGCACATTGCTTACATTCCTTGTAGGTGACTAAATTTGTCTCCATGTTTCTAATAACTTTCAGGTTCTCAGAAGCCACAAAAGACAATGAGCACAAACGCTCTCTTACCAAGACTCCATCTAGAATGTCTCCATACATGGAGGAGATCTGCACACTTGACACTCAAAAGAGTTGCAAACAAATAAGTCAGAAGAACAGTAAGGGAAATGCAAGAAATAATGATCTGACTGCATCAAAGGGTAAAGTGGATGGTGAATATTTGGCTCTTTCAGATAGACTTTTTTCTTACTGAATTATTATATAAGTATATTATATTATTATATATAATTATATAATTTTAACAACTGAATGTCACAGACACAGGTTTTAATTTAGTTCTCTAATTTATGACTGGTTCTTCAGAAAGTGCAGTAGTTTTTTTGTTTCCTTTGTTTTCCAGTGGTTTGACTAAAATGTTTAGGTGCCACGACTTAAACATATTGTACCTAACTACAGAAAAGAGGATAGGAAATCTTCTAGACCTTTAGGGACTACACAGCAAAAGATTCATATAGCAGATCCAGGGACACCCTGTCTGCAGTGAGAGGAATTCCTGACACCTTCTCAGAGATCTCATTCTCCTTGTGGGTTTAGCATCAGGCTTCCAGCTGTGCTTTAGGACAACCTGTTATCAGCCTCAGCACCCTGATCAACTCAGGAACTAAAATTAAGAAAAATCAGAAGTCTTCTGATTACTAATGATCTCTGCAGCAGCACAGCTCTGCTATCCAGCCACTGACACCCTTAGCATCACAGGGATATTTGCACAGGTCAAGAACCCAGAGCTGCCTGGTTTGCTGTATAACAATACTGATGTTTTTAAGGGGCAAGCAAAGTTCCATGCTGATCTAAAGCTGGCCTGTTCCAAAGGAATGCTTCTTTGTTTAAAACCACTTGGCTCCAAATAAGCATAGAGAAACACACTTTGCTTTGAAAGACTAGAAATTCTAAACACATGAAGCTGTATATAGGTTTCCATGGTGTAATGCTTTGCACTCTCCGGACCTGGAAGCTCCCTATTTCAAATTCTATCTTTAGAGGTAGCAACAAGGGGCATTTAATGGCTCTTTGGTCTTGATAATTGTAGTGTGGTCTTCACAGGCACTTCCCAACTTTCTGTGTACATTGATGCTCTTGCTACTCTAATTATGGTATCTTGATGCCTTTTGTAGTTCTTACCCCCTTCAAGTTTGGAGCTCAACCTGCAGAGCCCACAAGTGGAAAGAAGACATTTGATCTCAAAGCAAGCCTCTCCCGGCCACTTCGCTATCAGCCACACAAAGGTACTGTGACCCTTTTCCATTCTGTCTGGGTTCCCACACAGTCTGATGCTAAATTTCTTCATAATACATGCTTTAAGAGCATCCCTACTGAAGATTAAGATTTTATGACCAAAAGCCCATAAATATCCTTGTATTCCACTAAATAGATGTATGTACAGGAAATATTAAATATTCCTTACACAGTGAGGAATTAAAATTCACTTACATTAAAAAATGTAAGTTTTTTATCTCATGTGAGAAGCTGAACTTTGCATGGTGAGTGTTACTTCTAAGTACATGTTTACTACTTATAGAAGAACTACTTGTAGGGAATGGGCTGGTGAAACTGATAATACAGCTTGAAGAGGCATTTCATCTTAAAGACCAGCAGCAAGTAACAGGCTAGCTAGGATAAATTCATGGTAAGAAGTTAAGCACACAATTACTGAACTACTAAACTAGTCTCTCTTTTTGCTCCTAAAATTGTAGGGCGACTAAAACCATGGGGAGAATTTAAAGAAAACTCTGTTCTCAGTAAGCCTGGTGGTAGCAATATCTCTTCACGTAAGAAAGATTACAAACAGCCACATCTCCAGACAAGGTTAGTCTTTTTATGAATAGTGTTACTTAAAATAATATGATGGTTCATTCTTCTTAGGATTTAAATGTAATTTGGGAAAGAATACTTTTGTATCAAAGCCATTTTTCCTTCCACTGACTGTTGAATTTCAGGAATTCAAAAATAAAGGCTGCTCTGAATTTGTTACACTTTTTTTCCATGAAAAGTATCAGTTCCAGAGTTTGGAGATTTACCTTCATCTTGGAAGAAGCTGTCAATATTGACATGCTGTTACCTTGAATGTTAGACCTGTATGTCTGAGAAGTAGTATTTGCCTGAATGTTTGGGTTCAGTCCATAATGGTACTGTTATCTCTGCCTATGGCAAAGGCAGCACACTGATTAAACTGGTATTAAGCTGTGGTCAGCTTCACATTCCTTTGGTTGCTTGTGTCTCTACCTTTAACATAACTTGACATGGTCTCTTTTTCTTTTTTTTTCCCCTCCAGAGAAGAAAGGCGTGAGACACTTGAGCAAGACAGGAAAAAGAAAAAGGCTCATGCTCTTGGAAAACGTAGAGGTGTATCTGTGTGCTAGGACGAATAAGAAGTCCTACCTAAGACATCGCTGTAAATACTGTTCCTGTCATGTAATGCCTTGTGCTATCTGTGTATGGTTCGCGTTGCTATTAGCCAGTGGAATCCAGAGAGCAATTAATGAGACCTTATAATGTGCCCTGAGCATAATGTTTCTGTGATCAACTTCTCCACTGAGATGAGGGTTCTAAACTTTCAGGGGCTTAGAACTATCTTATTGTTTCATAATTTTTTCATTTAACTAACTTACTTGACTAAAAAATGTTAAAGAAAATGTAAGTGGAAAAAAGATGCTCAAGAAGCCTCCTTGCAACTTAGGATAGACTCTTGTATCAGAATGCACTTGTTGGGTGCTAGAAGAGTTGGAAGTACCTGCTTGCTCTGTTCTCCAGATCAGCAATGTTCTCCAGTTACAGCAATTATTCACCATTTTAATTGCACGCTTATGAAATAGTAGGGAATTTCAAAGAGAAGAGAAAGTATGCAAGCTCTCTGGAAAACTAAAAGCTTATAGCATTAACATAATTGTAAACTACCTTTTTTTTAAAAAAGTCACAACTGAATTTACAAATTGCTAATTTTGATGCTTTCAACAGTTAAGATTTTGTTCCTTTCTATGGTAAATAGCAGATGTTAACAAAATTCTCTTGCTTTTCATCTCTGAGATGCTTAAAAGAGGTTGTAGTAGTGTTTAGGCACATTCAATACCTTGGTTTTAAAAGCAGTTGTTAATTTTACATTAAAAAATACATAGAAAAGTTGTCTGGATTTGTTAGGGATAGAACTAGGAAAGTAATTTAGCAGTTGTAATCTCAGTTGTTAAGCAAATAAATGTTTTGCCGAATTTAGTGTCCTATCAAATATATGTTGTAATGTCAAGAACAATTTTTTTATAACCTAAATGGGGAAAGGAAAATAAATATTTTGTATATGTCCTGTTTATCACTGGCTTTATCATTTAGTATAAAATGTATAACTGCTTCCTTACTGTAGCACTCTTTTTGTTCATACTTGTATTTACTACTGTGTTTGCCTGTGCCAAGTTTTCCTCACTAACTCACCTGCCTACCACTCCATGAAAGATGTTTGCTCTGATGTCTTTAGAAACAATAACCCTCATCCTTCTGCACTTAAGCTGTTGAATTCTGTGCAAAAGGGAAATGATAGTACAAGATCTGGTTTCAGCTTGCTTCATTGTGGTCTCTTCCACATAAAGTACAGGCACATTTAATATTTCTAAAGTATACTTAAACAAGGTCACTGTGGAGGAGGTCAGTACTTTGATTAATTTGACAACTGAAACACACTTTACAAAGCAAGTGCTGAATGGTTATCTTGAATTACTGAAAACTGGATTTCTCTGAAAAAGGGAGGTATTGAGCTTCTGTGCCGCCAGTTGAGGCTGTGACTGCTTACAACACAGCTAGGTCAGGCTAACTGCACACAGCAAAAGAGGGATCTGCTCTGCCCTGTAATGGTGCTAAGTAAGCCAAGCTGTGCCTCCTCAGGGAGCAGACAGAGCTGGGGTTTTCCTCCCATCCCTTCTTTGGAGCATTACTTCCTTCAAACAACCTTAGCTCTGTAACGCTGTAGGACTATGCTCAACAGCTCGAAAGGAAAAGTCAAGCCTGCTGCATAGCTCTTGTTTCCACCTTGGCAGTGGCAGTTTTTCTTTTTTTAGCTATCAAGAGGAGCCACAGCTAAAGGTTGCAATACTTGTGCCTTTTCTGCTTCTAGTGCTGCTATTTGTAAATTGCAGTAGCTGAGTCACACTTAAGCACCAGTCCTCAGGGTATTAAATCTCATACCTTTTTCAGTTTAAAACTAGCAGATGCAAGTGTTTTATGACTGTCAACAAACCACATAATGTAGAAAATTAAAGTGATGTACAAAAAAAAGAACAAAAAACTCATTAAATATTTTATTTCAGTAAAGGTCAGGAGCAGAAGGTCAGAAGCCAGAACTTACCCCAAAAAAGAGTTACTACTTTGTAAGAACATCACAGCTCCTCTCAGGCTATGTTGCAGTCCATGTATGTGCAGTCTCTCCAGGATTCTGTATTAGAGAGTTCAAAGAAGCCAGTGGTGTCACACTTCATGCACTTATATCCTTAATGTTTACAAAGGCTCTTTAAGTCGTTAAAAGCCACATTTTAAGAAGTATTTTACAAAAATGAACCAAATATCTGAAGAATTTTCCAAAGGACACCAGCCCAACTTAGACTGGAGTGTTCTTGTCATATGCTTCATAGGCAAACTCTTCTCTATGAGCTCTGTCCTGCAGCAGGCCAATAAAATCGATCTCCAGCTGGAATGGACCATCTATTTTATCTCCAATGGTGAATCCGAGGGTTCTAATCTAATTAAAAGAGAGGTAGAGGTAGAACAGTATTTATAACATTACAATCAAACTCAGTTGTATCTCCCACTTCCATATTTCACACACCATTCACAGCCACCTACTTTAAATTGGTATTTGTTCAAAATGCAGCAGTATTTCTTAAGGCTTGAACACTTTACTACCCCATTTTCAATACAGACCCCAGTGGGAAACGACTCCACATTAGCCTTTCTACCACTGTGTTAATAAACCCTTGATTTAAAAGGGCCTGAGCCTAAAGCAACTCTGCTAATTTTATCCTTCATGATTTGTGTACAACCAACTTTCATCACATTTGGGTTTCTAAACACATTTTCATAATGTCACAATTCTTTGTTTTTTCTCTTCATGAAAGACGTAATTAAGGATGGAAAAGATCATTCTAGATTGTGAAATACCATGTACTCTGTGAAAACACCAAATCAGGCATTTTAAAACTTAATTTTAAGTAGGCATGAAACTTAATTACTGAGTTTAATAGTAAGACAAGGTTCTTAACCATTGGTTTCCAATTAGAATAATGTTCTTAAATATAAGAATAAATCTGTGTGGCTCAGGCATGCTTTCTATTAGCCTGTGGCTTGCCCAAATACTCTCTCAGCTCTCACATGTTACAAAACACTTCCACTATTAACAGCTCAGTCGAGTCACCAGTGCAGGCCACCTCATTAACTCGAGCTGCTCCAAAGCCCTGCTGAAAGTGCAGGTCTGAGTGGTGCCCATGATTTTAAGGACTTCTCTAAGTTTGGGAAAATAATGCCTAGGATGTGTCAGATGAATAAATGTAGACTGAGTCTAAACAATTATTGTAAAAGTATGCTAAATAAAAAACAGAACAAAGCTAGATAAATGCACTGTCACTCCTCTGGATCATTCCAATGCTTTCAGTGCTATTCTTTCCCCAGCAGAAAGCTCTACAAGCAGCCCCTTGGCTTTTGGAGCCCGGACAGTTTTTAAAGCTCCTTTTTTCCAAATCACATTGTTAGGGATAACTACAGGAGTCACCTAAAGTCCCTCCTCCGAAGAATCTCTTCCTCTGCAAGCCCTAGACACATAGACTTTTTCCTGCCTTTTTTATTCCTATTTTACAATTGTTTCCTGCCTTCCCAGGTTCCTAGGAAAACATGCATTAGTACCATGAGGGCCATTCATTTAAGAGGTAGACTTGATGGTCCCTGTGGGTCCCTTCCAACTCCAAATAGTCTGTGTGTGACCAAGACATTTTATTAAGATTTCTTAAACTGCCTTCACACTGCTTCCCTGATTTTTGGGTTTCTTTAAAATATGTTTGTAAAATTACACTTCAAGTGCATAATTTTTACTATCAAATGCTACACATAAGATAACCATCAACAAAACTTCAGTGGAGGACGCTTAGATCAAATACTGATTGTTCCCTTTAACTCTTAGTAAATATTTTTAAATAGCCCATATACAACTTTATTTTTCCATTTACCACACATGAGAATAAGTACCTTACAACAAGAAGAGGCCCTTCAATTTCAAATTCACAAACACTGGAGAATTTGTAAGTTACCTACATCAGGCCAATATGATCTTGAAGGAAATTCTGAATTTCTTACAGAGCAGTTGTGTGATCCTTATACTGCCTTTTCAAAAGAAATTTCAAATAAAGCCTATAGAAAACTTGCCTTGTCTAACCAGACAGGATGCTGGTTATCCTGGACTCTTCCCCGACTGGAGAAAAAGAATTTGGAGAATGGAATCTGACATAAACAAAACAAAACAAAATCAGACTTTAGTGTCACCAGTATATAAAAGAGAAACTTAGGGAAAGAAAATAAGCATGTGTTAGTAAAGTAACACTGCTATATCTGCCACTAGCACTAGTTGGGTACATAAAACTTGCACAAAGAAATGAGCCACATTAACCCTTTCAGCTCGAGGCCTACCCTGCGGTGCGGTGGCTGCAGCCATCACACAGGACCATTACGCTGTCAGGACACAGTGAAAGGCTGCAGCACAGAAGGTGGCTGTTTACATCAAGAATATCTCCTTCCAATAACATGAAAACATCAACCAGAAATTACTGCAAAGTCTAGCATGTGTACATACTGATAGCTCATTTGTACCCGGGATGTGGATTTCACAGTGCAAACTTCGCACTCAGACATCAGTACCTCTAGCAAAGCACTTCAGGATAATGTAAAAATTTCTTTGAAAGCAGTGGGAGCAAGAAAGCAGGGCTGGCTGGTGGCTGGTGAGAGGAAAACATCCAAGCCAGCAATGACACAACAACTTTCATCCTCCTGGCTCCTCATCTGTGAAAGAGCAGGCTGTTCCCACGTGACTGGACAATGGTATCATGGAGCACTCAACACCAACTTGCAAGGATGTGCAAACCTCCTCATCGTTGTCATCAGACAATTACAAAAGGTCCCCCGAGTTGCATCAGAGAAGAGCCGCAACTCACACTTCTTAAAAATATTATTATGTGTCACAGAGTCAAGGGTCACAAATGACAAACCTCAACTCTTGAGTCTGACTGACTCCAGAGAGGCTGGAGTTAAGCAAATCCTGTTGCATGGAACAAATCTGACATCAGCCTACACCCATTTGTATTACAGATAAAATGGTGACCACAGAGAATATTCATGGGAACACCTGCTAAGTTTCAATTGCTCCATCTATCCCATTTACTCCAGTAAGAGCCAACAGTAGGCACTAAGGGGAACATATGGTGGATCAATTCTTTAACACAACTGACACAGTGTGCCCTCCCCCAGTCCGGTTTTGAGAACTCCCAAGCCAAAGGCACACGTCTTGTATAATGAAAACGTCAAGTGGACAGCAATAGAAACAAACTGTGAATGTTGAAAGAATTCCCTTTCCCGTGTTTTGGCCAGGACCCCAAGGCAGTGTCATTAGTTTGAAAGATTCATTAGTTCACCTTTATTTCCTCCCAGTATGGGCCTCCTCGGGTGAACATGAAGTAGCTGTAGAGGTCGTCCTTTTGATGAGAGAAGTAAGGGTCTGTATAAACGTTTACCATCCAAGGTCTGCCATCACCACGGACACGTAAATACAGACTGTTGAAGTTTGACCAGTCATAATACTTCTTCCTGTTAAAAGATCCCTATAAATTATTGATAAATGGAATTATTCCTCCTTAATAAAGGGACACTTTCATCATGAGGAACAGAGCATTGTTACTTTGAATGCCCTTGTTATTATATCAGATAGTATTTACTGTAATATAGTGAACACAGCTAATCTGTCATCATCCTGGCTGCTGAGCTCACAGAATTTCCTTCAGCACTATACTAGAGACCACAAATTGCAATATTGCCACTTTGAGGACTCACGCTTTCATTATAAGCCACAATCTTGTAACTATCAGAAATCAGACCTCCCTCCTAGGACTGAATTCCCTACCAGGCAAGTACACAAATGCTACAGTGATGGATCGGTACTTATGTAGTTCATTAAGTTTAATATTCCGTGGTCAGTTCTAGATAATTGAGAAGTGATGACAGGAAATTGAAGCAGTGAAATAATTTATCCCCTTTGCTGACTTCCCAATTGAAGACTAACAAACACTGGGAGCATTTAATGTTTTCCAACATTTTTTTTTATTATCTGTGTAAAATACTAAGATTGCAAGCATGTCTAATTCTTTACTGCATTTTTTCCAAAGATCTGAAAAATTCTGACGTTGTCATTTGCATGATGGCACATCCAAGTGTCTTCAGACAGCTAAACTGATGTCACTTGGAGCAATGAGATGGAGGGGTCAGGGTTATTCTTGGTCAGAATTGCCAAGAAGTTAAAATGAGCACCAAAAATTCAGATGTTTCCCCTTTATTTCACAGTACTACTGCCACAGTTCCCTATCAGCTATCCTTCTACCAACACATCCTTGTAGGTAACAGAATGAGTAGATCATCAATATATTAATATAAGGCGTGCAGCTACTTGATTTTATGATTTTAACAGTTTTGAGCCTTTCTACTTAAATAAAGATGGACTGATACATTCCACTTCTTCAGAATTAGGAGGTGAAAGTTTGAGTCACATTTGCACAAGTCAGTAACAATCTTGAGAGTTTAACTCAGACAAGACTCCACTTGTTCTACTCATCTGATCCAATGTCACCATTTTAATCAGTGTTCATGTGCCTCTCATTAACCCATTGATTTTGCTTACTCATATTCTCTGCTCCCCAAGATTCCGGCCTAGAAATGATTTACCTGAGTACTTGTGCCAAGACACAAACAACAGAACACATTAAATAGTTAAAGATTTTATTCACTGCATGAAAATATTCCTTTGTTTTTAAAGGTGCTTAGAAACAAGGGATGAAACAAGCAGTATCCATAATAAGCACATCTGCTTCTGGTCTATTTTGCTCAATTCTGAGCTATCAAAGTTTGTGTCTCACTTTTTCTGATATACAGTAGAAGGCAGACTTTCAAAAAGTACATTTCAAAGCAGTATTTTCTGGTCCTGTGAGAAGGTGAGTTCATTCACCCTAACCAAGCCTGATTAACAGACCAGGTTAAAGCCCAGAAAATTCTTACTTATGACACATTCAATTAACTTCAAATTTAGAAAGATGTCTATTTTAATCATACCAATTTTGGATATAAAGACTCATTCCAGATCCTTCATTTGTAAGGACGCTGCAAACAGGTCTGTCTATTGTACATAAGTAAATGATCAAATATGTATTACTCCTTTTCTAAGAAAGGAAAACAAAATCCAAGAGAAAATTTAAGTTCCTTCCAGGTCAAAGGATACAGCAGCAATTACATCTCTGACAGAAAGTCTAATACTCCTGAAAGTGATCAGCAGTAAAGAGCAGGCCACTTGCCGTCACCGGGATTCCACAAACACCCTCAGATTCAGTAACAGAAGCTGTGCAAACACGGAGCTGTACTTACCACTGCTGGTCTCGATCTCATACTGCAATATCCACTGTATTTTGTCTCCCCATCACGAGGTACTTCTGTATTGAGGGTTCCATACAGCAGAGCACCCTGGTTATTCCTACCCAATTTGAGGTAAACTTTACTTTTCCCTCCAATCTCTGCATCAGAGGAAATAACCCATTTATTTAAATCTTCTTGGCTCCGAAACTGCCACAACACCCTTGTTTGTTCCAACATTTGCTGACTTAATGGATGGCCTCCAGGTCCTAGTAAGTAATCTTGGGTTTCCTTCATCAGCAAGCTGAGCTGAGTCTTTAGGTGATCAATGCCCTTCTTAAAGCTGAAATCAGCATTCTGCCAAGACTGTTTTTTCTCAGGCTCTGCCCCTGGCCTCCTGTAGCTGCTGTACAATTTTGAATTGCTGAGAAAAGGTCCAAGTAAGGAGAGCAAAACTTTGTGCCTGCAGCATCCACCATGGAAGGAAGCACCATTCAGCAGCATCGCAGTCAGAGCCATGCTGGTAAACTTGAAGAATTCACATCCAGTAAGGCAATTAATGGGTTGAAAGTTAATTAACAGTAAAGCTAGTATTCAGAGCTACCTTACTGTAGTTACTGTAGTTATCTTCACCTTTAATGAAAAAGAGAAAAGGTTACAAAAAATTACATATGGGATGCTTGTGAAACTACTTAACTTTTATAACTGACATTAGCTATAAATCCAAGTCATTGGGAAAAAAAAGAAAAAAAATCAGAAATTACACTTCCTCAGAGCTCTAATTTACTTATTGACTTCCACCCTATGCTTTCCCTTCTTCCCATGGTGTGAAATCCCCTTGTAAATAAGAAAACTCAAGTAAAATACTTCAAATAAAACTGAAAATAGGAAAGAAAATAAATTTCTCTTAATCCCTTCCACTGAAAATAAGTTTAGGTCTTATGAATAACATCAGGAAAAACAACCCATGAAGGTTTCTAAAAGATGACACCCATATAACGAAAAACTCTCATCCCCTGCATGAAAATCACAAATTCACAACAGGCAGACGCTGCTGCCACACAGATAAAAATGACCATCTCATCTGACACAGATGACAAGACTTTTCAGATATGAAGTCCTGCAGCAACCATACCACAGGCTTCTTCCATGTCATCCTCAATACACCTGTTTTAGGATTACAGAGACATTTACAAAGACCAAAAAGTTTAACAAGAAAGACTGCAATTCCATAGGGTTTTTTAAAATAAGGCTTTAGGAAAACTCTCCTCAATGCTCTGTACAGAGGCTATTTTCTTTACTTGTAAAATTAGACAGGGTTTTTCTGTTGGGTTTTTTTTTATGCCACAAAACAAACCAAAAAATGATGTCACATGCGTTTAACTTTTCTGAGCTTTTAAGAATGGAGTCAGGCACCCCACATATATCCTCTATATGTCACTTACCTTCCTTTACCCACGGTAAAAACCACTACTGTTATTCTCACACTCCAATTAAGTTACGTCTAAAGCTATACTGAAAAAATTCACATTTTGCTCTGTTGTGCACTTCACAAGATAACAGGCAAGTTCCCAGTCAAGAAATACTATCTCCATATTGCTTAATCCGAGTACAAGAAGAAAAAGGGGAATTTAGCCCGGTCTTTGTCCCTCAGCAAGGCTTTAGCAGCCCGCCGATGCAGCGCCAGCACGATGCACGGCCTGGCACCTGCGACGCCTCGGTTTCCGCCACAGCCCCGCTTGCGCCGCGGCCTGGGCACTGGGCCCGGATCCCGCCCGCTCTCCTGAGCCCGCGGGCAGAGGTGAGGCCAGCGCCGGGCGGGCG
>VZRF01010836.1:2937024-3035036 GCA_013396875.1 Vireo altiloquus
CGCCGCCGCCCGCTGGTCCGCCGTGCCCGGGCCGGCCAAGGAACGCGCACCGCGCCGCTCCGGTTCCGCCGCCAGCGGCCACTGATGTCCTGCCCGAAGCGGCGGCTCAGGCGCGATCCTCGATCTCCGCGAACCTCCGGGCACCGGAGGAGCGCCCGCGGGACGAGGCGGCGGCACGGCGCGCGGCTCCGTGAGGGGACAGCGGCAGCCCCGCCCTCGCCCCGCCCCACAGCCCGCGCATGCGCGGNGGCACCGCCGGCTCCGCCATGGTGAAGAAGCGGAAAGGCCGTGTCCTTATCGACTCCGACACCGAGGACAGCGGCAGCGAGGAGAACCTGGACCAGGTGCGCGGGCAGGCCCGGCCCGAACGCGGGGCCTGGGATCGCCGGCCCGCGCGAGGCTCGGCGCCGCCATCCCTCTCTCGCTCCCGCCCGGTGGTCCCGCGCCGCTCTCGCCCTCCTCAGCCCGATGGGGCCCCGCCGCCGCCGTGGGGAGAGCCCGCGCCCCTCCTGCGGGTACCCGGCCCGCCCCTGGCAGGAGGCCCGCGTTGGCGGGGGCTCTTTGCAGCGGGCCCGGTGCTCGGCGCCGGCGGGACGGAGGGGTGGTGGATGCTCCGGGGCGATGCTCCGGGGCGGTCTGGCCCTGAGGAGGAGTTATTGAGGCCCGGCTGCCAGGTCTTCCCACCTCGAGTAGTGGGGAAAGAGGCCCAAAGGGCTGGGCAACTTTTCCATGCTACTTTGGCACGCCGGGAGAGCAGCGTGTCAGGTCCCTGCCTCCCCTCGGGGCAGGCGGGCTCCCGGAGTGTTAATGCGTGTTTAATGCAACCCCCTCAATCTTGGTGACTGTGCTGGGGGAGCCCTGTTCATGGGAAACCGCATGGAGTTGGGAGCAGGTAGATGTAAGAAGGGATAAATATTTATTTATTTGTCATTTATTATGTAAATATTTATTTATTTGTCATCAGGGCATCTCCCAGGGTTGTGTGATGTCTGGTGTGACTTCAACCGTGTCAGGGTTGGAAAGGGGGTGTCTCCCTCTTTGGAGGGGGCTGCTTTCAAAGACTCACCTTTTAGTGTAGCATGTAATGATGGTGTGATTCAAATGGTAAATAAAGACATTATAGGTAAAGTATGTATTACAGCTTGTATGGCAGTGCTTGTTCCGGGGAAAAGTTTGTTGGATTGAGTATGCTGAAGCCTACATGTCTGATGTAGTTTATGTGTTGAACCCTCAGGGTTTTTCATATAGGAGCTGTTATGTTGCAATAAAAAGCCTTCCCAAACACTCGAAAATACTGCTGCAGACTGGGCCTTCAGAAAACTCAGATCAGATACTCTGTTAAATACACAGGACCTGATGTAGTCGATCTTGACTACTTCTAGAGTTTCTAGGGCTGCCATCATCTCACTGCTAGTGTATCAGTTTGGTAGTTTTAGAACTTGAAAATAGGAGTTGGACTAGCTCTAGTATCAGTCAGACAATCGGAGCAATGGTGGTAGGAATAACCACGTGGTTCTGCATCTGTTCCATCCCTCACAGGCAGCAGGCATCTGCAGCTGTACCTGAGTAGTAGGTGTTTCCCCCTCCACTGAGCTGTGTGTAGCAACTGGAACAGCAGGGAGATGTATGTGCAAAGATGAAGATTAGGTAGCAGGGAAGCAGTGTTTCTGAGATGAGAGAATACTGACTTAAATGTAAAATACTGAGTTAACCCCTGTAGATTAAATGTTTGACAGCTTCCTGTGGCAATCTAGACTTGTTGAATCAAAGGGCTAGCAGCCTTTTTAATGTAGTATTTTGGAAAACAGAAAACAAGTGTAGAAAGAAAGAAAGAAAAAGGAATATTTCCTGGCTTAAGCAGTGTTCCTCTTCAGAAGCTTCCCAAAGAGAATTACGACTGAAACTTCTTCAGGAGCTTCCAGAGGAGATCTGTTAATTGTACAAATGTGCTATGTTGATGTTGCAGGGCTTTTTCAGAGAAAGGTTGGTAAAATGCCATTACTAATGTAAAGTTTCTTTGTTGGCAAGTAGGCAGACCATCAGTTTCTGCAATGTTTATGTTCTTATTTAAGGTACTAAATTGTAAACACTTTGTAGAAATAATCTTCCAGTTGTGAAACTAATGGAAACCAATCTAGCATCAACTTCCCAAGACAGCAGAAGTTTGTGTGGCTGTATTTCCACATGCAGTTAAGATTCATCAGCCCCAGAGCAATGTTTTTGAGAATAGATTCCATGTCCTAGACTGCAAGGACAGCTTCAGGAATGTTTGTTTTGTACTACTGCTTCTGTCACCTGAACAAGCAATGAACAGCAGATGATGAAAGTATTTGAGAGCCATGTAGTTCTTTATGTGGATGCGTGTTGCCTGTGAAAGTGCTTCCTTTTGAGCAGAACAGCTCTACTAAGTTTCACAGACTTTGAGCTTGATACCTGCTCAGTGTCTATCCAAAGCTTTAAGTGCATTCTGGGGTGTGTACCAACAGTGAAAAGGATTTGAACAGGCCGACTAAATATTACCAACCATGACATAATGGCAATTCCTAAAGCATTTCCCCTTTAAAGTGTATAACTGCAAACATCTCCGTTGTTTAGGAGAAGAAGTTGCTATCTACCGGTATTTGGCTTTTTAGGGCTAATGCTACACTGTGGTTTTGAATTATTACCCAATCCAATTAAGTCAAATCTGGACATGACTCTGAAAGTAATTTGTCTTACATTGTGTATACCAAGAAAGTAATGGTACTAATATTTACTTTTTATAGCTTATCATCAAAAACCTTTTGTAGCATCCAGTTGTATTAGAACTGTGAGTGTGTGAATGTATATTTATGAAACATAAGTAGACTTGTTCCTTAGTAGGTGGCAATAATCATGGTACTGGGATGTGCTCGGGTATTGCAGAGAACCTGCATGTGCACTGACCTGGATTGTTAAAACTAATTATGAGACTTTGAAATAAATGTGTGTGTTTTCACACCAGGAGCTCCTGTCATTGGCCAAACGGAAACGCAGTGACTCTGAAGAAAAGGAACCACCTGTGAGCAAACCTACAGCATCTTCAGACTCTGAGACGTCAGACAGTGATGATGAGGTGATTTGATCATGTTATCAGTGAGATTGTTACGGGTTATTTGTCTGATAGTAGCTAAGCAGTGAAAGTGTGATTATCATACAGTATATTTAGCCTGCTGACTTCATAAAGTGGGACTGGCCATCAATGAGGGAGACTGATGGAGACCCATTAGGGCCAGAGGATGTATTTTTTGTCTTTTTTCCTTTTTTTTATTAATGAATATGTTTTGAATTCTAATTGTATACAAAATAATCTGTCTATAGAAAAGATGACTGCCAGTTTAATCCCACGTTCATATGGTCTGGTGAGCTGCCTGCTTAAAACTAGGGTTTTTCCTGTGTCATGCTTGCAGTTGAGGTAGCAGTGAAGCTGCTAAAGCTGGACTCTGAATTCAGGGAGAGAGGTTATCAGCTTTAGAGTGGAGCTTCCTTCCTAAGAGAAGGGTCGAGGCAGGTGGTGCTATTTTACAGGTAGTGAAACTTCTATTTAGCTGTTTTGATTCTCCAAGAACAATGCTGTGAACTAGCTGTCTGGCCATTTGGGCATGCAACAGAGTGTGTTTTTATTCAAAAACATCAATCAAGAGGCAAGAAGGAGTTTAGCATTACTTTGTTCTAAGGTTTGTCAATTTCTTGTATAGCAGTGCTTATCTGCTGATTCTGCTTTTTGTATTTGTTCTTGGTACTATATTCTAGAGCTGGTTAAAAGTCTGTGTGTTTAGAAAAGAAAATTGAAAAAGACCTATTTAAACAGGCACTGACAGATGTTATACAGGTATTTCAATAAAAACAATTTCTTGAAAGCTTACAAATACCGTTTGTAAGCTTTCTGCAAGTTATAGTGAGGTCATTTATTCCACCTGTTCCCTGTAAATTTGACAGGGAGATGTTTGGTATTGTTTTTTTGAATTTTTTCTTCTGAAATAACAGTAAGGATTATCCATTGTGGCAACTTGCAGACTGGCAGGGTAGGCCAGTGATAAACTATAAAGCATTTGTGAGTGTAGCAGAGTTCTTCCAATAAGTGTGAAGAATGTGCAGTTTCGTTTCCTTTCTGAGGAATTTTTGAAATAAATATGCTTGTGATACGCTGTTCCAAATCAATCATTTTCTTAAAAGAAAAATGCTTCTTGTATATCTAATATATGTTTAAGGCATAGAGACAGACAAAATTGTGAACAGGCTAGATATATTAGGTTTCTTATTGGGTAACTACTTAGTCTCTCACTGTGTGTGTTGAGATGTGCTGGCTCACAGTTTATTTATTCTAAGTTATGTGGAGACCAGCTTGTCTGGAAAAAGTAGACTTGGGTGTGGAGAGCATGTGAATGATAAAGCCTTCCATTCTGTGTTTATCTCTGAAAGCTGTCAGAATTTTAACTTGTGTAATAAGTAAGGTCTGCCTTTCCGTTACACGGAGAATGCGAATGCCTCTTCACAAATTTGCACGGACCTTGCTGATCAGTAGTGCCACTGTTGCACTCTGTGCATTTGATACTCTTTCTAATCTGTGTATCATTCCAAATTGATACTATGTTCTTTCTGACCTCCAAGCAGCAAGAGGAAAAAGATTTAGAGAAGAGGTAATTAGGACACTTGCTTCTATTCCTGTGCCTGAAATATGCATTCTGAACTGCTGCTTGTCACGGCAGGATGAGCGGCTGTCTTATAACAGTTCTGCTTCTGCCAGTCATTCAGTTCTGTGCGTCCCTGGGCTTGACTACACTAGTCCTGCTGAACAACTCTGGTTTTAATAAGTATTGTTGTGGTTGGTTTGAAGTTTGTTCAACCTTGGGGGTTGGGAGAGGGGGTCTGAAAGTTGAAATTGTATTATTGGACTTCCTGCGAGGTGAAGACCTTGAGGCAAAAGCATGGAAATGGTTGCCCTGGGCAAATGTACCTAATCATACCTATGTGTTTCCACAGAGGTTTTTCAGTGTGTGTGTCCTTTGTGATTCCTGGAAAGCACTAAATGTTCCAAGATTGACACTGTGTTGCATGTACGGAAAAGAAGCCTACATCTCTATTTCAGAGCGTAATGCAGCGTGCCACTTTTTTTAAAAAAGAGGAAAGTTTGTGGGGCATAGGGGAGAGAAAACATTTTGGAATTACTGAATAACAGCAGGTACAAATCCTGCTGCATCTATGCAATAGTGCCCAAGGGATGTCACTAGATCTTTAATGTTATATTTATGTGTATCAATGAGAATGCATTTCTCATCCAGGTGCTGAGTTCTGTAACACTTAAAGGACCTCTGTGGTCTGAATCAAATATCCTAGCCAAGGGACTGAAGGTGAGTTGCAGGCAATGAAATGAGGAATGGTCTGAACTGTCTTCTGGTGGGGCTGTGGAAGATTCTTGGCTGAATTGACTCTAGACTGTTGTTCAGAGAGCTGATAAACAGGAGTGACTGCAGGGCTTTGCAATAAGAAGAGCTACCTTTGCAAAGAGATGTACCAATCTGGACATAAAAGGCTGGCTCCTTTATCTGATGTGTGGCCATGTCTGCTCAAGAGCTCACCATCTCAAACTGGTAGCTTTCTGCATTTAACCAGTTTGGTGCTAGCCAGGTTACTGCTGGGGCTATGGTGATAGAGGTTTGTGTGTCCACAAAGTATTCTCGTTACTGATTGAGGGCATTAGGTGGATGATGTTCCTCAGTTGCAGTAGGTTAATTCTGGGCTCTTGCTCTTCCTTTTATTCTGGCTTTTTTGCTACAATAAGATAATTCTTTCTCTACTGCATGGGAAGAATGGATGACTTCTGCAACCACTTCCCTGACATTAGTGTTGATTAGACAGAAAGTCACAATGCAATGGGAGCTCCTGTTCGTTTCTTTTGAAAGATTTGTTGCTACCAATGGTGGTGTAAGACTGTACAACTGTGGATCTGCACAACTGTAGATCAACTTGTAAGATCTACACTCATTCTAATGTCTGGAAGGATTCAGTTCTTTTAACACCTACAGGGTAATGGCAGAAGATAGTTCCAGTACAAGAAGACTTATGTAATGAAGCTTGGTACTAGTCTGGAGTTTAGTGAGGATTATCTGTTTATGCCTTTTTTTTACAAATGCGCGAATTTGTCAGGGAAATGTGTAGCTGAAGATCTTGTCAAGAGCTATGGGACAGAGGAGGAGGTGAGCAGTAGTCATGCAGCTAGTAAGGAGATTGGTCTCAAGTGTCAGCCTGGAGGGTTTTATGCCTCTTTGTATCTCCTTACTGCACTTCAAGTTAGAGCACTCCAGCAAAGCACAGATCAGCAGAATACTCCATGTCTTCTTTCTGGTTTGGAGGTGTCTTTGTGGGTTTGTAGAAATTACTGTACTAAATGTTGTCTTTTCCTGTGGGCTTTTATTTTATAATACTGCTTAATTAGACCTTCAAGAATGAGTGGGTTCTCCAGTCCTGTGAGGCCTTTGCCATAGATTTTTTTTAAGCTTAGGAAATTTGAAACAGGCTGTGCTTTAATCTTCTTGTACACAGCTCATAGACTATGTGCTATGTAACTTTGACTTTGCTTGGAGACAGTTTCCTTCAGCTATTAATGGGTGCAATAGTAAAGCTTTTCTCAAGGAAGAGAGGTGCTTGTTACCTCCTCAGCTCCAAATAAAGTGCAAGTGCAAATCTGAATAGCACAAGCTAATTGTATGAAGGCTGGCATGTCCAAAGAAGTAATGTGAATAAGCTGTGGACAAAATTGGTATAAAATTTAGTCTGCAACTAACTTCTTTAAATTGCAAACTAGCATAGGGATAACTTCTTGTGATTTGATTTATGTGATAGGAAGAGTCTGCAAGAGCTCTGAAGGACAACAGGTTGCTCCAGAAATAGACTCGTGGAGGTATTGGAATTAAATGTGTGAATATATATTTTTTTCACTGAGTGAACTTTTCCTTTGTACTTATGGAACAGTTTTTCCTGACAACTATGCAGTCAGAAGGCTCTGTCTGATATCTACAGAAGCCATTAAGACTTTCGTCCAAGTGATGCTAGGGCCGTGCAAGGCATTTGTGAACCAAGTGTTTTATGGCTGTTGCCATCTCCAAGCGTTTGGCCCAGGCTTCCTAAATAAAGCATTGGTTTTCTCAGCTGGTAGCGTCCCCAAGTGTGTTTTAATTGTGGAGTGCTTCTTGATTGGCATTTGGTGTCTACCATCTTGATGTTGTCACTCAATGGTTCTTGCCATTTTTCCATACATGGACCCCCTCAAAATACTTCTACAGTAAATATTAATTTGAAGCTTAAACTGCATTTGAACTTACTAATTCATCATTATCTATAGCTACCTTTCTGTGAGCTTCTTCGAGCAGTACTTGGACAAAAAGGGTAGATCAGATGTCATGATATTTTGGCCTATGAAGCCTTCTTTCAGCCATTTCCTGGCAAAGCCTTTTCTGTAACTTCCAAAGATGTTTTCTTTATTTACTTAATTCCTTTCCATTTTGGTGTTGACATCTAGAGTCTCCTCTGTGTCTAAAATAGTTCTTTAAGTTTTCTGATTGCTGGGCTGTTGATATCATGAAGGTGTTGGAGGTGTTCAAATGACAAATGTAGATCCTGAAAGGAAAACATAAATAACAAGGATTTTTTAATTTACTATTTAATTTTAAAAATAGCAGTAGACAGCATTTTCCTCCTTGAAGCTCTTGGAGTGCTGTCTGTAGAGTTTTCCAATCTTTGAGAAAGTCTGAAAACAGCAAATACTGCCTTATTTTCATATCTGTGCTTCCTGCTATTGAGTTCAGAGAGGCTGAAGTTTCATGACTTGCCTGGCAGACTGCCTTATTTTTTTCCCTGTATGAATGCATGAAAGTTTGTAAGCTGAGCTGATGTTACCTACCTTGGTGCACTTAATGCTATGACAACAGGACAGCTAAAGTTTATCTGGCCTAGGAAAGGAACACATTGGTAAGGAACCTATTTTGCTTTGATATTGTGGCTTGTAGTTTGCATTCTGCTTATAAAGCCGTTGGATATAGCTGGAAGGAAGGATATGGCAAAGACAGGCTGGCTATCTTACTTGTGCATCTCTGGCTTGATCGGAGTTAAAAAAAAAGCTGGGAGAGCACCTTTTTGCAAATTAAAATCTCAGTGTGTAATGCATTTAGGTAGTGTGTGAAAAAAAAAACAGCAACAACCTGAGGAGTAAAATAATTATGCACTCTGAGCTCACTTCAGATATGAGAGTTTTTTTCTTTTTTTCTTTTTCTCTTTTTTTTTTCTCCGTGATCTCATTTCATCTCCCTAGTGGAAGTATGTTCCAGGTTTGCTGAGCCATAGGTTATTTTCTTAAATGACTTTGTGTGGTTGCTTTTTTAGAAGCTGACTTATAAATCTAGGTAATTTCTAATGTGGTGCATCAGGTTTTTTTTTTCCTCTAAGTCCATTCTGGTTGCTGTGGCTTGATATGGACTTCTTAGAATCAAATAATCATTTAGGTTGACAAGGACCTTTATGATCATCATGCCCAACTGTTTCTTGGAAGAAATATGCAAGCTATTAGCACTGTAAACCTTGGCAGCAAGAGGAAAATTCAAAAGGCTCTTCTGGCTGCTTCTTGTGAGAGACTCATAAAGCTTTGTTGTTTGGTAGTACTAAACAATAAGCAGAAAGCCATGTAGCAGCACACTTCTGCATGGGTTTATTAACTTGCTGTGTCTGGAACTATGGAGGGTTCCAGATGGTGGCAGAGGAGGCAGCAGTGAATAGAGGGGCTGTTCTGAGGAGGTGTTACAGTCATGGGAAGCATGTGAGAAGCATTGACTGGTGCTGCCTGGCTGCAGCTTGGGAGAGGGAACCTGAAGAAACTGTGGTAGAGGACAGATTTTGGAAAGTGATTGTTGTTTGGAATGAAGGGAAACAGCAAAGAAATATTTCTAACTATAACTGTGTCCATTTTTACTTGATGTTGCGTGTGATCATGTTGTATTTTTGATTTCTGCTGGTGTACTGGAGCGTGAGGAAGGGACTTTGGTTTGGATTGCAGGTTGCCATGCAGCCCATGGCTTCCCAGCATTGCCTTCCCTCTCCCACCTAGACCAGCTAATCTGTTGTCTTCCTGCAGTTAGAAATTCATGTTGGCCACTCTCTCTGATCAATGCAGAGTGGTCATTCAGTGTCCAAACGACAACTGCAACAGCGTCCAAATGCAGAGCAATTTGTGAGCCTAAGAGTCTTGCACTGTGTCCTGGTTTTGATGGATTATTTGTTCAAGATTTGCCCTAACTCTTGTCTTGTCCTATAGTTGTTCCAGGAATGACCAGGCATTCATGAGAGATTGGGTTAACTGAATAAGCCCAGAAGCACCTGAGTTGGATAAGAATTTGGCTTTGTGACAGCACTGAAATTGGGAGATGGACAGAGGTCGCTTGCATAAACAAAAGTGAGATGAAGTGTTATCTCCAGGGTGAAATAGAAACCAAAGCCCACTTTCCTAGATTAGAGAGCAGATTTTTTAAATTATTTTGTTCTGTTTTGGTTTGATTGGGTGGTTATTGGTTTTGGTGGTGTGGTTTTTTGTTTGTGGGTTTTTTGGGTTTTTTTTTGGTTTGGGGTTTTTTGGTCATTTTTTGTTGTTGTTCGTTTGTGTGGGTTTGAATTCTTTGTTGTTTGGGTGAGGTTTTTGTTTTGTTTTTTTTTTTGTTCCAAGTGTTTGTCACACAGATTTCTTTTCAGTCCTATCTTCCTAGTCACAGGTTTTCTCCACAATTCTACTAGTGAGTTAAAAGCTGAAAACAATGATACGTAACACATGTATGTACAGCTATTAAACATTTTATTCGCTGAAGTCCTGGTTTTTATCTGATCGTAACTTCTTTCATCTCAGCATGACCTTTCAAGATCTTGATATAACTGTGTTGTGTACTGTTGCTTTCTGTGTGCTGCTTCCTTGCTGTACAGCATGCTGACATGAGGCATAATTCAGCATTAAAACACTGAAAAGAGCTCTGAGAGGGAGGCACCTCTGCATCACTCCTGAACGCGTAGTTTCGCTTTTCTTGCTGTTGTGTCTTCACTGGTATGCTGGCAATAGGTGAGCGCTTGAGCAAATACCAAAAATCCACTTTACACCTGGAAGATGATTCCTTAATGCTGAAGTTTGAACAGATTTCGGCAGAGTACAGGCTTGTTCTTAACTGATTTTTGTGGGCATAGGTAACCAGAAATATTTTTAGACAGCAGTATTGTAACACTGAACAAGTAAAACTTTAATGCTGAAGCCAGTAAAAACTTCAATACCCACTCACGCTGGTATAAAGTCAAAGCTTTCTGTGCAGTTTCTCACCCAGACCAAAACAGACTGGGCTACCTGCACAAGGTATGAATTGCAAGGCTCACCACTGTAGTTTTACCTCAGAAAAAAACAAACCCAACTTCTGGCATTGACAGACTTTTGAATACTCTAATGCTGCCTAAAGAAGATGATGAAGCATTTGGTAATATGGAAAGTACAAGGTTGGGTGTGAGAGTAATCAAACCTAGGAAATTCCAAAGCTATTAGTTCAGGTAATAGTAGTAGTAGCTTATAACTACTTGCTTGAGTTTAATCTAGAGTAATTGAACGCCAGGGTTCTCTGAGGATGGTGTCTTATCAGGCAGAACAGTTCATCAAATTTGATGGAATGACTACTGCCTGCAGAGATATAGACTTGATATATCCCCCAGGATAGGGTGATTGGGTAAGAAGCCTGATGAAGTTTGTGTGCATCTGAGGTCACAGATGGTTTTCTTTTAAAGTGGTTTTCTTTTCAACTTATAGTAGTTTTGAGTGTAAGATCTCAGTTATGCATACGTGTATTTGCTCACTTGCATTATGACTGTTTTTTCAAGACTGCATGAACAACCAGATGGTGATGTGCCTGAAAGTTGAGAATAGTATACAGGTATGAGGAGGATTTTGGTCTAAATATATATTTATATTTGTTTAAAAATCCTGTTGTATTCCTGAGGGTCTCATGCCTGGAGAATTTCTAAGAGAGGCAGTGAAGTGCGAAATATTGTAAAGCTTTTAAGTAATATATGGGCAATCCATATTGGCTCTGTTCCCTTCTGGCTTTACCCAGGTAGTTGGAACAATGTAAAAATTCTATTAAGAAATCACAGTGTAAGGTAAATATTAGTTCTTCTGGGACTTAGGGATTTAAAATGGCTATCTGTGTATGTTTAGTGTTGTAAGTCCTGTGCTTGGAAACTGCAGTCTAAGTTAACTGAAAGTATGGCATTAAAAGAAGGTTAAATTAGGACTTGATTTTTTTTCTTGAATTCCGTGATTCTGATTTGATTCAACTTTGTGTACCTGCATCTATGAGTGCACCATTGGCTTGTTGCATAGAAATACAGACACTGTGTATTTTTGGTAAAACCAAGATTTTGAAAAGGCTGTGATGTATAATTGGTGTCCTTCATGAAATGTAAAATCTGCTCTTGATTAAGCTAGTTATAGAAACACATCAGTTGCTTCTGTTTAATAGTAGACTGAAGCTAATCTTTACAAATCTGTTGGACACATTGTTTAAAATTATTTTCTTAGGAAAATATTTTCAATACATGCTCTCTTGGCAGATATTGCAAACTTTGAAGTCTTCATTGTTTTTTAAAAGGAGTGACCTACCAACTGTTGGCTTGCATTAGTAACTGATTTCTTTTTTTCTCAAGAAAAAACTTAAACCAACCATACAACACCCTGCCCTCGAAAACCTTGTAAAAGGCTCTCATTTATCTGATAAGTTTCCTATTGGCTTCTCTTTTTTTATCTCTTCTTTCTACATTGATTTTTTTGTTGTCAGGTATTGGGCTATTTCTCAGCTGGTTTTACTCCAGTGTTTTGGAGAAGGCAGAAAAGAGTGATGTTTGTGTCTCACAATCCCTTTCTTGGTTCTTTCCTTGCAGTGGACTGTTGGAGGTTCTAAAAACAAAAAAAAGGGAAAAGCGGGTAAGGCAGAGAAGAAAGGAGCCATGAAGAAACAGATGAACAAAGCTGCCTCTTCCGGCAGCTCAGATAAAGACAGCTCGGCTGAGAGCTCAGCACCTGAAGAGGGTAAGACAAGACATGTGCATCTATTTAGTGGGATTCCAAGTGAACTTACCTGTTGTGCACCCTGAAGAGTAATGTTGCATGGTGATGTTGAAGACCATCTTCAAAGACTTTTCATTGTGGAACTTACAGTTCCACAATGAAAAAAGGATAACTTTTAAATTTACCGTGGCTTGACGTGCATGTAATTCAGTGTAGCATTGCTGTGAGCACTACATTACAACCGTGAACTAAATGCTATTTCGACTGAAGAATGAATGACATTTCATTGCTTGACTTTCTCCTGGAAAATTCCTTGCTTCCTTCTAGCATGTCCTATCTACCCATGTGGGTAGCGTTTTTTATTCTCATTGACATATTTTCCCTTCCGAAACTTCTTGTGATAACAAAGGGAGAGGTGTATAGTGTTTGTGATGCAAATCGGAGCTTATCTTGCATACATTTTTTCTGAATTGTAATTCTTGCACATTTATACTGACATGGAAGAAGAAAAATCATTCTATAACTTTGTCAGAATTTTTCACATGAATATTGAATACATTTCAATGCTGGTCAAACTTCCAGTCTTCTGGAAGTTTTCATTATGCCCATGAAGGTTTTCAGGTGCTTACCTGCAATTTCCATTGATACTAAAAAAGAAAATTAAGAAAGTATATGAAGGAGCTTACAGTTTTAAGTATATCAAGCCCAGGAGATGCAGACAAAGTAATGAAGTGACTTCACCTGTATACATCAGTGCTTACAAATCAAGTGTGAACTTGCAAAGCTGGAAGTTTCCGGAAATACTAGTACCGGAATGAAAGTGAAAGAAGGAATCCTAATGCCCGCTTTCGTAATTCAGTGTAATTTAGTCAATTAATTGAGATAATCAAAGCGCTTGGACTTGGATCAAGTTTAAAGGTGGTGTTGGGGAGTCAGCTGTTCCCTAAACCCCTGCGTAGATGGGAGGGCTTGTTACAGTAACAGAGCTAGTGTCAGGGCCTTGCCAGCCCTGAGGGTACTGGTTTCAACTTTATCTCCTGATGTAGCAATTCATAGTGTTGCAGTCTTCACATGATGGATTTTGGTCCTTCGGGTGGTTGATTGTGGTGTTTGAGGTGTGCACACACAAATTCATGGCTGTATAAGCATATAGGCATAGAAACGTAACTTTAAGACTGTAACACATTACTAAAAGGCCTTCTAAAATTTGCTTGTTCCACTAAGAATTTTTACTTATAACCCAAGTCGTGTTCAAATGTAGTACCACTCATTTTATATTTTTTTAGCATGCATGTATTATGGTAATTTTAACCTGGCCTTAATTTTCTTTATATGTATGCTTTCAGTATAGTGGAAGATGAGTGTAAAATAATTTGTGCTATCCTTTGCTAATATGCTGTACTAAAGTGGTTAGGCTTTGACCCAGCTGAATCTCACTACCTCGTATTTTTTTTTTAGGAGAAGTCTCTGACTCAGAAAGCAACAGTTCCTCATCTAGCTCAGATTCAGATTCTTCATCTGAAGATGAGGAATTCCATGATGGCTATGGAGAAGACCTGATGGGAGATGAAGAAGACCGAGCTCGACTGGAGCAAATGACGGAAAAGGAGAGAGAGCAGGAACTGTTTAATAGGATAGAGAAGAGAGAAGTGCTAAAGAGAAGGTGAATTTTATGTCTGTTGATATTCAGTAGCAAATTCCTAAAGGCTGTGTAGAGGATATGACGACTCTGCTCTCTTACTTGAGGTCCAGGCATTCACCACTGTAAAGTGAATTAAGCTTGGTTGTATTTTTTTGTGTGTAAACTGTCCCGGTAGTAGTGAAGGAGCACACAGCAGGAGTTCTGCATATTCTTGTAGAAGACAGTATCTAAAAGTTTCTCAGCTGTTCAATATGCATGGTTCTGGCTACCCTTATAGTTATGCCACTGCTCCACAGGTTAGATGCCAGACAGTCAGAAGGCCTGCTTTCTCTTCATCTTTGTTTGTATTAACTGTGATATGCTGATGCTTTTGAAAAGGCAAGCAAAGCATAAGGTGTACATGTGTTTCTGGAATTTTTCAGAAAACAATAGTGAACCACAGGACCATAATAGAAGATAGACATATTGAAATAATGAGGAGGGGTGTTGAATATGTAATTTTCGTGGAATCTTTTGTGGATTTCTACCTTATGTACTCTGTTTCGTTCTGTTTGTTTGTTTGACTGGACTGACTGTCCAGTCTGGCAGCTTCTTTGTAGTAAAGGTATTTTTCTTCCTGTGTGTCTTAATCAAAAGGATTTGGCATGTATGAGGCAAGGTTTCTCCAGTTTCTTTCTTCTTTAGTGCCTTCTCTTTTCTCACTTGCTGAGAAATTTCCCTAGAGGACTGACATCTGTTGTCAATACAAGTGACTGCCGCACTGTGTTTGTCCAAGCCATAGCTAGAGCACTGCCTAGCCTGCCTTGATTTTAACACTGTGTTCAGGGTCTTATGTGGTCTGCTGCTCTCTTCAAAGGGATCAGAATGATTGTAAGTTTGGATTTAGATCATGTAAAAGGGCACCCTATTTTTTAAATTTTACTGAATGTCTCTCTTTTAGAATGAATGCTGGAGAATACTTGATGCAAACAAACTAAACAATTGAAGCTTGAGTTACTGATTTAATATTAAATGAATTTGTGCTGTTCTGTGTAAAGTCTTGGCAGGTAGAACTAAGGGGGTGGTGGGGTAGTCATTTAACTTTATGGTAAGTTGAATCTTTAAAAACTCTTTGTATTCACATTGTGCCTTGAGTTCATTTAGATTACATCAGGCATTGCGTCTGATATAAGACCTGTGCCTTGTGTGTTATGCTTCATTTTAAAGGCATAAAGGGCAATGAGCTCACCTGACACTTCAGTTTCTTCTCTACAAAATCCAGGTGTAAAGAACTGAAGAAGAATGGACTGTGTAATGTGCATGTAGATAACACAATTTCAGTTATTGGAAGTTATTTTTTTCTTGTGTTTGTCCATATGCACACTTCACTAAAGCAGTGATCAGTCCACAGTGCAGTGGAATCTCAGTCATGGGACTGTTCCATTGAAATAACTACTCTTCTGAATATAGTGCCTGAAAATAAGACATCAGGGTGATACATTTCATGAAGGTAGAAGTGGAAGTGCCTAAGTTGTTCTGCAGAAACTGAGTCTGATGAGAATTTAGCTGCTGAAGGAGGACTCCCTGAGACGTTGCAGTCATTCTTATACAGGCCAGTGCCAGTAGAAAGGTGAAGTTTAAAGTTCAAAAAGTTAGCATGATAGTAGCTTTAAAGAAAAAAATTTTAGCTGTCTAGGTTCAAATTATGTGAAATTCTTTGAATATGATTTTAGAGTTGGGGGTGGCACGCAATGATCACTGCACTGGCAAAGAGGAAGATGGAGTAAGGGCAGATTTCTGTAAAATAGTAATTTCTACATGATCTCATCATCCCTTTAGGTTAGCTCTCTGTAGAGACTGCACTTTGTGTGCTCAGCTTTTCTTCACTTTATTTTCTTGGGAAAGGGAGGGGATGGGAATAGGGGACAGGATAACATAAAGGGATAAGCAGTTGAAATGTTCCTTGCAACCTAGTAGTTGTGATAGCATCCTGAATGCTCTCAGGAAGAGCATTCTTTCATACATTCTTTTTGTTCCAATAACTGCTACTAGATTTGAAATCAAGAAAAAACTAAAAACAGCAAAAAAGAAAGAAAAGAAAGAGAAAAAGAAAAAGCAAGAGGAAGAGCAGGAGAAGAAAAAACTCACACAGATCCAGGAATCCCAGGTAGGAAATGAAACTGTTCTTGGTAACAAACCCTTTTCCCTTGGCAAAAGGAGACAGGATATGTCCTCTCTGGCCCTAATGTTTTCCTTTAATGTCAAACAGTGTAGAAAGCAGATCAGAATTTAGTGAATTTATGTGCTCAAGCTATCTTTAGTTTTTCCAGTTCGTTTAAGGAGGTTAACATCTTTGGCCTATTGAGGGGTGCACTGATACTCCTTTAATGAAAAATGCAAAGTTGCAGCTATGTCTAGAGTTGCTGTGTTAGCCCTCCCACATGAGAGAAGGAAAGCAGCCTGGGCAGGTAGGCTCCCAGAGTGGGATGTCTAACTTCAGCCATCTAAGAACCAGTTGATTGTTTACACTTTTTGTTGCCTGTTGTTTTGTGCAATGGAAGAGGACCTCTTCAGCTGACAATTCACTCCATGTTATTTTCTAGTGAAACAGATGTTTAACACCTACAATCAAATTAGGTGAGATGAGTTTTCCCTTAGGCACATGTTGAGTGGAATGAATCTCATTTCCCTACTCCTTCAACTCCATATATGTACGTGTGTGTACATTTTAATTGTCCATTTATAATACACAAAGTGTATATCCAAGTACATATATGTGTGTAGTGCCTTCCAGAAATTACTTCAGCTTCGCTCAAATGACTGTCTTTTATGCTTATTATAGAGGCTGCTTTCTCTACAGAGACAGATCTGTTAGAAATGGAAAACAGAGAAAGACTTAAAACATTTAAGATTTGGATTAAAATTAAGATTTTGCAGACTTTACAACCAACTTGATTTCTGCTTTAAGTATTTTTAACATAGCTTTTTTCTTTGCTGCTAAATGAAGACTAGTGCTTTGATTTGGCCTTGCAGAAGCAGCAAATGAGAAGAATATTCATCCAGGTTTTCCTTATTACATGTTTTTGCAGAATTACTTCCCATTTATTTCTCTAGTCCTTTTTTAACTTTAAGGAGGAATTTTGAGACTAAGACTTGATGGCAGAAATGTTGAACTATAAATATGTTCATTATTTTTGATATGAAGCAGAAAAAATATGCTCCTGACTGACTTCCCTCTCTAGCCTCTGTAAAAAAATGAAAAAAATTATTTCAAAAAGGAGTATGCCAGTAAGTTTTTATTTGAAAAAATTTCAAAGTGTGCAAATAATCTTTGCTTTAATGCTTTTTTACTTATGGATTCATGGTGTTGAGGGAGTTTCTGTACCTGTTTTTAGGTTATGTCACATAACAAAGAGCGGAGATCAAAACGGGATGAAAAGCTAGACAAGAAATCTCAGGCAATGGAGGAGCTAAAAGCGGAAAGAGAGAAAAGGAAGAACAGAACAGGTATAAAAGCACGTTGCTATTGCTACAGTTTTTGAGGCATTATTGCAGCTTTCTGAAAGTGGTACTTCCTGTTTCAAATTAATGCAACAATCCTACACCTTGAAGTGAATGAATTCCATGTCTGTATTTTCCTTGGTCTTTGCCTGACATGACCATCTAGGATGGTATTTGGCACCACTGATGCTGTGTTCCTCACCCCTAGCCCTCCCTGGAATGGTCTAAAACCAGAACTTTCATCACAGTCAACTGAATGGCTCTTAATAATATTTAGTTTATGTGTCTGAATTGGTTGCTTAGATTCAGATATTGATCTCTGAATCATTCAAACTGTTAGTTATTGGACTTGTGATACCTTGTTTACATTTGCTTGTTACTTCACTGGCACATCATCTTGTCCACCTTGCCGCTGACTTTTGATGCAGCCATTTTTGTTACTCTACTGAGTTTTATTGTGATCCTCTCCAAACGTGAGGTTTTTTTCTTTTTCCTTGTAAAATTACAATGAGTTGTCTGATCATAGTAGCTTTTTCTTGAATATCCAGTTGCTACACCCATCTTGAATTACTATGTGTAGTCAAGCTGGGAGACTGAAAATAAGTACAACTGCAGTTTAAAATGATTTTAAATACTTTGTGTATATGCAAAGAGAGAAGTCAATGAAGTGCACAGGTTACTAGTGGATTTGAACATGTGCCACTTGTATCTAGTGTAAAATTAATACCTGTCTGCCTCTTGGATTTTTTTAAAGCAATTAAGGTTCAGCTCTTGTAGGGAAGCTTTCATAAAAGATTTGTAACTGGCTTTTACTTGTCTGTCTTTCTCCTAGCTGAATTGCTTGCAAAAAAACAGCCATTAAAAACTAGTGAAGTATACTCTGATGATGAAGAGGAGGAGGAGGATGATAAGTCTAGTGAGAAAAGTGATCGCTCATCCAGATCGTCATCCTCTGATGAAGAGGAAGAGTAAGTAGTAAACACTGGGCTATGATTACTTTTAAATATGTTCAAAAATAGACATCCACTTTAGGTAGACACATGCTGTTTTAGAGGATTGTTTGGGGCAGTTCAGTGTCTCTAAAGTGTTTTTGCCTCTGGGCACAATTGCATTGCTCAGATTTGAGTCCTTGGCACTATATCATGGTTCATGGGACTTGTTTACCTTGTGTGGATTTGCAACTTCAGTTCCCTGTTATTAGCCTTAGCCCAAATTACACTGTTGTTTACTGATTTGTTTGGTCCTACAGTTGAACAGCTGCAGAACTCTGGCACACATCTGGGCAGATGTGTGTGCTGGCTTATCTTAAAGCATTAGTCTATAAACTGCCTTGGTGTGTGTCCTTCTGCTTTCTGGTAACAGGGCCAGTGGGTAATAAATCTGGGATTTCACTTTAAGCCCTTCTCATGAATGCTAAATTCACACATCTACACCTAGTGATTCACACATAGTCAATTAGTGCATGATGAATCATTCCTTCTAATGGTAATTTAAATAGTGCTCATGCCGCCCCTTACCCAGGATCCCCTTCTTGGGTTTTGATTATGTCTCTACTTTTTTCTTTATTCCTTTTCACCTTTACCAAATCAGGAAAGAAGAAATTCCTCCCAAGTCCCAGCCAGTGTCTTTGCCTGAAGAACTGAACCGAGTACGGTTGTCACGGCACAAGCTGGAGCGCTGGTGTCACATGCCCTTCTTTGCCAAGACTGTCACTGGCTGCTTTGTCCGTATTGGCATTGGCAATCACAACAGTAAACCTGTTTATCGGGTGAGTTTAGCTCTGAGGGATTTAGTTCTTTTTTTGTGCTGTAATAAAATATTTGCAACCTGTCAGTTCTCGGGTACTGGTGACTGTTTGTGTGATTAATACAAGAAGATTGCTTATAACCAGAAAATGTAATTGCTACCAAAGAGGTGGAGAAGACTGATTTAAGAATAAATGTGTATGACCACCTAGGGAAGGAGACACATTTAGTGAGAGAGAGGGAGCACTAACAAAGCTAATTTTTCCGGCTTTGGTTCATGTTGTCTTGTCTCATCATTTGTATTGTCAGCTAGAGTTCTAGACTATGCTTAGACCAAGTAAGGGTCTAAGGATACCCAATGATGATTTCATATTTGCGTATTCATCTACCTGTTTCTAGAACTGCTGTTGTGTCTTGATTCTTTTTTTTACAAAGTTTCTAGTACACCAGTGTGCCTTTAGAAGAAAACATGATTGAGAACACAGTTTTGTTTTTCTGCTTCATTGCTGTAATCATAGAATACAATAATATTCTCTAATATTCTCTAAAATTGCATTAAAAAGGCCCCCAGAAGGGCTGTGTTTAGTATGTGAGCAGCATTAGTGTATTTCATTTGGAACATATGTTAACCCAAACCAACTTTATTGGAGAAGGAAATAGAAAAGGTAGGAGAGTGTACACTATTTGGTCAGTTAGACAGCTGAAAAGATACAAAAACTGCATCAAGCATTCAGATGGTATAATTTATTAACTCAAAAATTATGTGCAAAGCAATTAATTCAGTATTTGATAATGTATACTGAAGAGTCTTGCTTCCCTTGATCTGGTTAGAATTGTTAGCTAGATTAAAATTTTTTATCCCTAGTGAAAAGGCTTGAGTATGCCAGATATGTTCCAGAAACATGAGAAAAAAAAAACACTCTTGCATCCTTCTTGTGTATTTTACTCTGTGATACAGGTTGCTGAAATAACTGGTGTGGTAGAGACTGCAAAGGTTTACCAGCTTGGTGGCACGCGGACAAACAAAGGGCTACAGTTGCGGTAAGATACTAAACTAATCCTCTTTAATTCATAAATCAGCATAGCCAATAATGTTCTTTGTGGGGTTTGGAGGTGAGAACTGAAAAGTAGACTGAGCCTTGTCATGCTACTTACTGCTAGAATGTTGGGGTTGGCTTTATTTGTTTTTTTTTTTCCTCCTTGTGCATAATGGAAATTATAAAATACCCCAAAAATGTCATGCAGGGAGTTACGATTGTGTTGACATGTGATTGTCTGGTTTTGGGCTTCTTTAATCAGTTTACATATATAGATCAAATGTCACCACTTTGCACCATCAGAAGGGGATGTTGTTACACTTTCTTGTTGCAGGCATGGCAGTGATTCACGTGTATTTCGCTTGGAGTTTGTCTCAAATCAGGAATTTACTGAAAGTGAATTTATGAAGTGGAAGGAAGCAGTAAGTTTGCCGGACTTTAGTTTCTTCTTAGCAGCCTTCTGCCAAGCATACTTTAAGTGGAAAGTAACTGTCTCTTGTGTTTAGATGTTCTCTGCTGGGATGCAGCTACCCACACTAGATGAGATAAACAAGAAGGAAGTGTCCATCAAAGAAGCCCTCAACTACAAGTTTAATGATCAGGACATTGAAGAGGTAATTGGTGCATTGTAGTGAAGCTATGTCAGTGCTTAAAAGTGACAGGAACTCTGCACTAGAGCAGTAGCCGTTAACAAAGCAAAATGATCATGATATTTGCTTTCCAAGAAGGAAATAAAAAGCTCAAAATGAAGTTTCATAACTGGATAGAGCAGCTTGGTGATCCTGCTGTTCTTTGGTATTCACTCCTGCTTTTCTTCATCATTTGTGCCCCCTTATCTCCTCTTGAACTTGTGTTGCGTAGCTCCTGAGTATGGCAACTTAGTTCTCAAGTTCTGAAAAACCGACAGCATCATGGTAATTGCATTTATCAGTTTTTGCAGTTTAGTACTTGCTTGATATCCACCAAAGGTGTTTAGCATCAGGTGTTTAGGTAGTGAGAATGGAGCTGTAACTCATTACCAAAGGTACAAACTAAAAAATAAAACCATCAGAGCATACGTAAAATTCGGTGGCAATAAATAAATTTCCTGTGTGATACTCATCTGTTGCTTTTAATATCCAAGTATTGAAATAGAGATTTCATATTTGCGTATTCATGTTGTTTCCTCTGCATCTTACAGATTGTGAAAGAGAAGGAAAGGTTCAGAAAAGCACCTCCAAATTATGCCATGAAGAAAACTCAGCTATTAAAGGAAAAGGTGAGAGATGAGATGATGCCTGCAAACTTAATGCAGTCTTTGATTTTGAAGAACTGGAGCTCATCTGGATTTTGGCAGTAGTCAGCAGTAAGCTCAACTTTAACTGTGCACCTGGAAGGTGGCTCTCAAGGTTCATTGCTGGGGTCAGAACTCTCAGAACCCAGTCAGACCTATTGTGCTCTTTTTTTAGGGGCAATTGCCAACAATTACAGCTGTCTCTTTTTGTGTCTGTTAAACAAGGTCTTGAACTGGTCTGCCTCAGAAACTTTTCATTTTTTCCTTTTTCCTTAGTTTTTTCTTTTGGGGCTTATTTTTTTCAGTTTTTTTCTTATTTTTTGTTTTAGTTTTGTTTGTTTTTAGAGTACCTTATAATAATGTTTGAAAGTTGCTTTCCTCTTTTTATTTTAATATAGGAAAAATAGAAGTGGTGTTACATTATTTTTTACCCAGAGGTAACTGAATTGTCACTTTATGGCTGATAATTTATATTGAAAAAAAAAAACAGTGGCTGAAAGATTTACTTGCTGTGAACTGTTTTACTTGTAGTCCTCCTGGAACAAGTAGACCTATCAGTGCATAAAAGCCGAAGCCAAGAAGTGAAGAAAACAAGCAGCCTTCAGTATCTCTGAACATAGGACTGCATGAATAAAACCAAAACTTGTTTATGTCTTTCTCGACATAAGAAAGCATATTAATGCTCCATATACAGTAAAACCCAAGAGTTTGTATTACTATACATTCCTTGGTTTAACTATATTTTTGTGGTCACTATTTTACTATATAGGAACATGTAAATTATTTGGTTCCCATCCCAGGGGTTGCAGTTGCTTTTTGTTGTCAGCAGGTGGCACAAGAAGCTGCTGTCGTGCCTTAGGGGACGCTCATCTCCCTGAAGGAAATGGCAACTGGCAGTTGTGGAAATAATTCTTTTCCTGATCTGCTAAATGGGGACGTTAAATTTTAATAAAACTTGTAAGTCATCTAACTGACCTGTCCTCCTCATGCTGGGACTGGTGTTCCTACATCTTCCTTAGTGTAGGGGATTTCAGAGTTTTCAGAGTTCTTCAGAGTAAGAAATCCAGTTTTGCCTTGGGCTGTAAGGAGAGTGTAGCTCTTTGTTGTACTCTTACCATGCAGGGAAGAACATTCACAACTGGAGTAGGGTTAGCTGACTAATTCATGGACATATCCCTTGCTCTGACTAATTCTGGGTACAGAGTAGTGCCTAATGAGTTACTGTTTGGTTGAAGGCTATGGCTGAGGACTTGGGGGACCAAGATAAAGCCAAGCAGATTCAAGATCAGCTTAATGAACTTGAAGAGAGAGCAGAGGCCCTGGATCGTCAACGAACAAAAAATATTTCTGCAATCAGGTAAGAAGCAGATATTGGGAACTTTCTTTCTTAAATGGTATCAAACAATATTTAAAAAAGAGAAACTAATGTGTTAACAAATTAACTGCAAGATTTTGTTTGTTTTTTCTTGCAGTGTGTTAATGAGTGTTGTAATGGCTCTGTTAGTGCTTGTCTATCTTCACTTTCTTGTATCTGTCATTCAGTTAAAACTGTCAAAAATTCTTCTAAATACCCCAGGTAGCAGTTGTGTTGCAGTAAGAGTAATTTGTGGTCAGGATGAATCTGCAAGAATGGTGTCAGGTGTTTTGTTGTATAGGGATTGATAAATGACAGTCACTTTCTTTTTCTTTCCCCCACCCTCCTTTTTTCCATTCTGCAGTTACATCAACCAGCGAAATAGAGAGTGGAATATCGTTGAGTCTGAGAAGGCTCTTGTGGTAAATAGTGCTGAACTAATACTTTTGTACAAGTAGAGATGAAATGATGCAAAGAGGGATAATTGCATGGCAAAGTTACTAATTTTTTTAATGATCTGTAAAGTCTTTCAGATTGGCAAATGGCACGACTTTAAAGCACAGTGCTTTATCCTTCTGCTCAACTCGATTATCAGCAGATTAGTGATTGTAATAGTGACTTAATGCTTTTTAATATGAAAAAAATAAGTCTTCTCATAAAGGAGACTTCAGATAATATCTCTGTAGTTACATTTTTATTAAGGAAGAGTTAAGCTTGTTAACAAATGCTTAAGCATTAGGTATCCTGAGAGTCGTGTGCCTATTTTCTGTTGTTGTATGCAATAAGGAGAGTTTTGTCCTGTGAAGCATAGGACGATGGGTGTGTTAAAGCTTTCTAATTTGTAATGTTGTTGCTGGTTTTCCTCTGATCTCTGTATTGTATATAGCTGATGAGTGCTTGCATGGATGGGGTGCTGTGGGGGGATTTACAGGGGTGCAAGTAGCAAACTCTGCAAAACCATGTGCTATTTTTTCTCCAGGCTGAAAGTCACAGCATGAAAAACCAACAAATGGACCCCTTTACTAGGCGGCAGTGCAAGCCAACAATAGTGTCTAATGTGAGTGTAATACTTCAGTTCAGTTGAGGCAATTTGCTGAAAAACAGAAACCAATGTAATGCAGAGTGTAGGAACAAAAATTCCCAACTGTGCCATATGCTATTAACGCCCTGAATGCCAGTGTGAGATACAGCTGAGTGAGATCCTGGTCTCTCTTCTTTTTTAATGCAAAGTGAAGGACAGAAGCGATGTGGGTATGTACTGCAAAAACAACCATGACTGAGACTTCTGTAGTGAGTTCATTTGTGTAGAATTATTCAGATTTAGTTAGGTCTGGGAAGACAGTTTGCTTGTGATATGAGTTTCACTTGTAATTAGCTGAAAGTTTCCTGAAAGATCAGTGAAAGGTGAGAGGAGAACAAATGTTTTGGGCCTGTGATGGATGAAGTAGTTCAACACAGACTTCCCATGTGATACTGTGGCAAAACCTGCTACTGCAGTCCCTACATATATAACTGATGAATAGCAAGGTGATCACCTCCTCCTTCTAAGTAATCTGGCCTTGTTGTCTACAGACAGCAGATAATATGTGGTTCTGGTGTAGGTACTTAAAAAAACTACTGCTCAGGTTGGCTCTCATCAGTCTCCACAAACCAGCAAGGAAATAAAAGAGAATTTCTATTGCAGGGCTTGAATTAAATATTTCTGAAATACTTCTTTATTAGAATAGAATTGTAACTGAGTAGCTTTATTATGCTAGAGAACTATTAGGTAAAGAAAACAGCCTTCTAAAGATTTCTTCTCTCTAGTAGAGTGTGTCAGAGAGAACTGTAAGCTGAAAGCAAATACATATTACAGTAGCATTAAGAGTAGTTACAGAAACAAGCCATATCATCAGGAAATGTATTTCTGATTTTTTCAAATAAAAACTTTCTGAAGAATGATTTTTAGTTTGTTACTGTCAGATACAGTCAGGATGATTTCAGTTGCCTGTTGAGATTCTGAAATTTGGGTGAACTGATATACAATCTTTTATGGTTTTAGATGTGTGGATAGGACACTGTTTGAACAAAATGTAGTTCTAGCTTTTGCCAATTTAAGTGCAGTAATTTTTAATTTTTATTCTTCTCTAACGTTTCGCCTTTGCAGTCCAGAGATCCTGCTGTCCAAGCTGCCATCCTTGCTCAGCTAAATGCAAAATATGGATCTGGTGTATTACCAGATGCTCCAAAGGACATGAGTAAGGCAAGTTTCCATTTCAGTCTGTTATGTTCCTCACACTGTCACCCTTTTGCTCTGTGAAGCTTGTGACTAACAGCAGGTGTGCATGCTTCAATTCTAGAAAAGGGTATGCTGTAGAGCATTATCACAGAAAAGCAATAGCTTCTTGTTTCTTGGGAAAGGAAATTTAAGTTGCTCTAGCAGTATAAAAGCTACACTAAGTATGTTTATGACAGAAGAGGGGGAAAAAACGTTTTTATCTCTGTTTGTATGGCCAGATAAGGTTTGGAGACTTACCTGTAGTTTTCCTTTCAGGGTCAAGGAAAAGATAAAGATGTGAACTCTAAATCAGCTAGTGACCTCTCAGAGGATCTTTTCAAAGTGCATGACTTTGATGTAAAGATTGATCTTCAGGTTCCCAGTTCAGGTAGGTGTTCGATCTGCGTTTGGGGATGTGATTGTCCAGCCCATTTTGGTAGAACTTAGTTCTTCCAGAATAATTCTTTTGAAGTTATTGGCGGGCTTTTGAAAATGGGAGCAAGGACTCTGTTTACCGTCTTGGCACATACCTTGAACTGAGGAGGAGGGAATCTCTGATAGTGACATCCATTGAGAAAACAAGAACAACTGTATTGCATTAGACTAAAAGCCTATATATCCCCATATCCTTGATCTAAAAGCTTAGAGAGAGGAGCTAATGAGCAGTTTTTTATATACTCTTCCAATCTATATTATCTATGAGTTGCCTAATCTTTGGGGAAAAGATTGGTGTTGTATTTAATAAGTCTTGGCAGCTACCTTGATACTTACTTCGTTAATTTGTCTAGTAACTTTTGATGGCAGATAAGCTGTGTGTCTGTGCTGTTCTCTTCTGTCCTCTGTGCACATACTGTGGGGATAAAGTATTTTTATTTGAACTTGAGCCTGCTGCTTTACCAAGCTGCTGTTCACTAACTTAGATATTGCAGATGGTATTGAAGCTAAATTTTAGGGGAACAAAAACCCTGGCCAGTGAGTGAAGATAATTGACGCAAATTTACTGGCTCTTCCTCTTTGTTATCCTGACTTTGATATCATGAGATGTGTGACAAGAATAGTTTAGTATCACAGAATCATTTTGATTGAAGAAGACCCTTAAGATTATAGAGTCCAACCATTAACTCAACACTGACAAGTCCACCACTAAACCAGGTCCCCATATGCCACAGCTACATATCTTTTAAATACCTCCAAGGATGGGGACTCAACCCACTTCCCTGAGCAGCCTGTTCCAATGCTTGACAATCCTCTTGGTGAAGAAATTTCTCCTAATATCCTAGTGCAACTTGAGGCTATTTTCTTGTCTCCTATAAAGTTGTTTTCCAGTGGAAGAAAGCATGGGAGGAGTATATCAGTGCAATTTGACACAAAAGGTTTAGTATCTCTTGCATTACTTGAAGGATTAGATCTGCAGTTTCTTGAAGGGAATAGTTTAGGAAGTACCGTAAGAATGCACAAAGACAAACCTTGTCAAGAAGCAAGAGCAGGAGAAGTTGTTTTTCCATATTAGGTCAAGATTGAAACTCTGGATGTAAGACTACAGAATGAGGTAGGAGGTCAAGAACAAGAGACTTCCTGAAACAGCTAGTGAGAGTTAGGAACTTGAGAGTCAGTGAGCAGGTGAGGGTTAGGCACTGAAGGACACTGAAAAAAGAAGGATGGGAGACACAGTTTTCCTTAGAACATCATTTTGGCATCTTACTTTGTGCAGTCTCCTTGCTTAACAGGAGAATCTGGAGGCTGATAAAAATGTGTGTTGTAGACGTAGATAGAACATTTGACTTTTTCTGCTTACTATCTGTCTCTGGATTAACATTTGGATTAACACACAGAGTCAAAATTGCATGTGCTGCATGTATGAAGAGAAGCCCTCCGATACTGTCTGTATTATTAACTGAAGTTCTAACCTGATGTATATTAGAGAAGCCAAACGTGATTTTGTGGTGAAGTTGTCAGCAAAAACAAGTAAAAATCTGTAGTTTTCCTATGGTTTGGTCCTTACTTTTTTCTTATCCCCAACAGAATCTAAGGCACTGGCCATCACCTCCAAGGCTCCTCCAGCAAAAGATGGTGCCCCTCGACGATCATTGAACTTGGAGGACTACAAAAAGAGACGGGGGCTTATTTGAGCATGCCCACTCTGCTGCTTCTGATCCTGCATGCTCCATGATGATGTCCTACTTTTTCTTCCTCCCTTTTCAGTTCTCCCTTCTGGGTTGGAGCAGCAATGGAGCTGGGAAGAGACTCTTTAAAACTGCCAGTCATCTGTAACATAAACCATTCAACTATTTACTGTATAGACCTCCCTTCTTGCCCTTTCCTCTGCTCCCCTCACAAATGTGGATCTGTGCTATTTGGGGTTTTCCCATTTCTTTTAGTTTGAGTTTTGTTTTTATTTTGTTGATGCAGCTCGTTGGTCCACTCTGTGTTCAGTATTAGCCTGAGGTTTGGATTTCCATAGGAATCTCTTGGCAGTCGCAGAATCAGCACTTGGTGATCTCCCTTTACATACCACCACAGGCACAGTGAATAAACATTGGCGCAAGACCTTTGTGGCTGGAAGGTCATCTGCACTTTCTCCCTCTTCTTCTTCCTCCTTCATCCTAGCTTTGGAGAAGGGAATCTTCAAAAACTGGCCTAGGTTCAAAGTGTAAATTTTTTTGGGAGGGTTGTGTGACTTTTTTTCAGGTGTTTTTTATCATTTTTAAGCTGCAGTACTATTTGTATCCGTCTGTCACAGTTCTTTACGGCTGTTTTGAATTTCTACCAGCTGTACTTGAGCATCTGAAATTGCAAGAAAGAAACTCATTAAATGTGATTCTTCTTACTAAAATGGCTTGGCTGATATAGCTGTTTAACTTCATGTTCCCTTTTTTAATTACACTTAACTGATGAGAAAGAGGTACATAGGTCTTAATCTGAGACTTGTCATCTATAGCACATTCAGACTTTACAGCTGTAACTGGGTGAAGTAGCTTTTTGTGGGGTGACCCTGGGGAGCTCAATTGGTTGGGCTTTTAGTTTCTTCTCCAGACTTTCAATATTACATGTTTGTTAAGTCTTCACTGTGCTCCAGCTCACTTTGTTTCTTGCTTTCTGAACCATTTAAATAGGGCTTCTATCAATAAACAATTTTTTTTTAAAAAATACCACATTCTATGGAAGGGGAAGGACATAATAAAAAGGTCAGTGGGTAAAATGAGAAGTAGGTGATTGATATTTTTCATATATTAACTGGTACAAGTGGAGTGTAACACGAGCACAAGAATTGTATGGCTTTATGGAGTATTTGACTGGACACAAATTGACAGCTAAATTATCACTCAGGTGTAAAAAAGAAAAAATCAAGTGTAAATATAAGTGACATTTAACGAAGAACTTTTACAAACAAGATACAACTGAATATATTGAAACTAAGAACTAAATTAAAAGAGAATTAGAAGTCTAAAAGGTTGGAGGCCCTCGTTCAGGTAAGCGTGCAAGCACGTGTGTGTTCCTACTCAGGCCAGTACATATATAACAACTTAAGAACTGAACTGGATAGGAATGTTTTTGGGGGACCCTAAAGAGGGAAAATGCTGATGCTCTTCTTGTGTCAGAGCATTACTGTTTTTCTGAAATCATACACTGGTTACATTTTAACCTGTGATTGATACTTTCTTGTTGGATTCTTAATGAAACTTTAATCTAGTTCTTATTTAACTCTCTCTTCCTTTTTTTAACAGTAGCTTTAAAGAAACATCATGTAATTGTGTGCAGATTGATTCTACGACCTGTGTATAAAAAGAAAATCAACATATGAAGCCTACCATGTAAACAAATAAATAGAAATATTTCAATACTTATTTACTGAATAGTCCATAGTTCTAGGACTTGTGGATTATTCTGTAAATATGTAATCATAGACAACTTTATTTGATGGCCTATTTTAGCAGCTTCTCTGGAGTTACAGTAGGCTCTCACACATACATACTTACAACTTTTTAAGATTGGATTTATGGATCTACCATCATAACTTCATAGGAAACATTGTGATTCACTGTGTAGATATGCATTTGATACAATTTGGTTTTTTCAACAGCTAAAGTGATGTTAAAGATTTGTGATAAAAAAAAATCTAAACTTACTTTGCAATAGACAGTTTTCAAAATAATCACTCTCTAATGGTTTGCAGAAATAATTGTCAAACAGTTCAGGAACTGATTTTTTCTACTGAAATGCCTCAGAGCTCTGAGATGCAGTGATAAGTGGTCTCTAAAGATAAACTTAACCCAAATACAGTATTTTTAATATGCTTGGCCTTGATGTATTGGTTTTAGTTAACTTCTACATTTGGTAACACAAGACTATCTGTAATACAACCAAAATGTGGATGAGACCCATACAGTGTTGCAAGTAACTTTTAGTAGAGAAAACGAAAACAGAGATGCAGTGAGTTTAGGATGCCAATCTTAATGATGGTCTATGTCCTAGTTATCTGCAATTACAAAACTGCCACTTAGCCTCTCAAAGTATCTGGGTTTTTCTAAAACACCATTTTTCAGAGGAAGCAACCATCAGTAAATTATCATGCAAACCTCTTATACTGAGAATAATACATGAAGAAAGTACTCTTGAATAGTTACATAATTGTCTGAAAGCTGTAATCTTTTTTCCTTTAAGTGCATGTAAAGGTGAGTGACTACACCTCCCCCTTGTTAGAGAGGGAGAGATTTGTTTACGTTGTTTCATTGGTGTCCTAGCATAGTTCATCACAATTGTACAGACTTATATAAATAAACTTGGTTTGTTGGTTTAATAAGGTTGATTGTTTATCCCTTGATCTGAGGTGCTAAGGGTTTCCTGTCTGGATGTTGTTTTTTTGGAAACTGACTCTTCATTTATCAGTCTGGACTATTTAAATATAATACTAATATTGTGAAATAATTAATGAAAAGTAAGCTCTCTTTCTTTGCAAGAGCAGCTGTCGACTCCTGGATCACTCTCTAACTAGAATCAAATGGAGCCTCTTGGAAGGTTAGTTCACTTGCACCTCTGCTGCACCTCACTTAAAACACAGACTTTGCTTGTCTTGTAGGAAACCAGACTACTTTTGCAAGCAAAAATGCTAAAGCATGTCGCTGAACTTAAAGAAGCTACTGAGTAAGGTGAAGCAAGACTTCTCAGGGATGCTCAGTGTTAGGATGAGGCACAAAAGGCATAATTTGAAACAGGATAAGTTCTGCCAAGATGTAAGATTAAAAAAAAATCACCCTTAGGACAGTTAAACAGTGCACTAGGTTGCCCTGAGAGATTTTTCTGTCCATTTTGGAGGTTTTCAAGAGAATGCTAAATTAAGCCAAAAGTAACATGATGCAATCTTGTAGTTTACCCAGCTTTGAGAAGGAGGATGGATTGGAGCCTGAGCTCCTTTCTGACCAGAGTTAACATACGATTCTATAAGTAATTTCATACTGCTTTCTCCAGTTTTGTCTGTCTTCCCTGCAAGTAGTGTCTCCTCCCCATCCCCCTTTTGACATGCAGACTAATGCAGCACCCAAAATTTGTCTCAAAGACGTGGTGGCTTATGATGAGCGGTGTAGCATTTCCCAACACTTTTTGAGACTCCCTGGTTGTGGACACCTCTAGGGTTCCTGCTTGGCTGTCTGTGAAATAAAATTGTCCCTAGAGATTAACCACTGAGCAGGCTGGAAGACTCGGCCTGGAAGTTTGAGTGAAGAGCTGTAAAGGTTTGCTTAGCAAAGTGTTCCTTTGCTGTACTTGCAAGTTGTAAATTTGACACTTAAGCTACTGATACATGTGCAATCTTATTTTCAGCACAGTAGCTTGGTCTTCTAGAGGGAGATGCATAAATAGGTGATTTTTTTTTCTTTAGTCTGGACCTCATTGCTTTTACCTTACCACCATCATCAGTTGCTTCAGATTTTAGATTGCTTCTCACACTCACTAGCTGAAGGAATTTTGTGTGAGCAGTTTCTTAAGTCTCATTGTGTATGGAGTTATCTGGGTAAAAAAACACCCAAACAAAATCCAACCACCAGCTTAAATTTGTGCTTGGTCAGTTGGTCTGTGAGGCCAGTAAATATGCAGACTTGTAGTGGTAGTATCTTAAACTTCTACAGCTGTTTGGAAAGCCAGCCATTCAATACTCCCTTGGGGTTCTTTATGCCTTGACATCTATTGAGAGGCTCCTGCTGCCCAACTGTGTCAGGCCATAACGGGTAGGTGTTACCCATGTAATTCCAGCCTTTGGACACTTGACTGATTTTATTTAGCATACTTTCTACTGAGAGGAAGCAGTATCCTGCTAAGCATATGAGCAGTTAAAGAAGGTAAATTAAAGTAGGAACTTCTCAGAAATAGCTAATATATTACAATTATCTATAAGTAACAGAAGGCAGGGTGAGTATTCATAGTACTTAGGATGGGGTATCTTGGCATTTTGTGTTAGACTGCATGTAGAATACTGTGTCTAATTTTTGGGTTCCCCAGTTCAAGGAAGATTTCAGCCACCTGAACCAATTTAGTGAAAGGCCAACCAAGATGGTCATGACTAGATGGTCATTGTTCAGCTTCTTCCAAGAGGGTAATGATGTAGCACTGTAATAGTGTATTATGGTTGTTAATAACAGGCCATAAGCTTAGTACTGAGTCTGCAAGGCCTTGGGACTGAAGATTATCATACTTCCCTTTCTGGGCTTTCTTTGGCCTTTGTTTTACTTAGCTTTGCTATAAAAGTTTCTAAAACTGGCCAGATGTCTGTGGCCAATTTCTTTTACTTCTGTTTACTTTTGGGTGGTGCAACCCTAGTTTTATATATGTAAGAGTAATAGGCTGGTATTTTACGTGCAATAAGATATTTATGACCAGAATAATGATGTGGAGAGAAATGCAGGCATTTTATGTGATAGCAGGCCTTTAGAACTGGAAACAAAGTATGTAGAATAGAGGAATACAAATTAATGATGAGGGCAAATGTGTGGAACTGGAGAGCCCGTAGTACTGTACTGGTGAGTGATTATTCACCAGCAGTCAAATATGGGTTATTTTTTCTGTGGTTTGGTTTTTCGTAGGTTTTTCTATTTTTGTGGTTGGTTGGTTTTTTGTTTGGCTTAGTTTGGTTGTTGATGGCAGAATAAGAACTGGACAAAATTGTGTTAAGGAAGTAACAGGACAAAGAAATCACATCTAACATATGTAAAGGGCATCATCTATCATATATTTTTGGATCTGAAAGCAAATAAGGAAAGAAAAATATGTAAAAGCATGTTAGCAAACATAAAAAAACCCCAAGTGGATCCGAGAGGGAGAAAGAAGAAAGCAACATATTCCTCCAGCAAAGGACTTCAGATGCTGATAGCTTCGTGTTATCCTTTTCAGCAGTCTGGAGATGTTGATTTTGAGATGCAGAGTAACAGCAGAAAGGTGAAAATAACCCCTAAAAAGGAGAGAAACTGAGAAACGTGTGTTAACTCTATTACTGCAACTTCTGTATAGAAGTACACAACTTGCGTTATTATTCTTTTCCTATGGTAATTATGTCTAGACTAATAGACTAATTAGTTTAAGATTTCTATGTGCTTACAATAAATTCTTAGCTTTACTTGTATGTATGTTACGCTTCCTCTTTTCCCATAAACAAGGTCTTCACAGGAGGAGCTAATAGCAACCTTCCAGTGAATGTGGAGAGGTTGTTGGGGAAGTGGTCTGCTTTTTACAGTTGTGGGTGCTGGGAGCATTAGACACAGTGGCATAATTTGAAACTAGAGGTTTTGTTTAAAGGTGGTGGGACCCCTCTATGAGGACAGCGAACAGGCTGCCCAAAGAGCTTTTCTTTGGGGATTTCCAACTGGATAAAGCCGGAGCAATGTGCCTTGGAGCTGATCCTGCTGCATGTAGGAGGCTAATCTTGCAGACCTCCTAAGGTCCCTTTCAGTCTAAATTCTACTGTGACTCTATTTTGAGTAAATTCTAAGTGAAGCCTGAGTTTACTTTGCTGTAGCTTCTGTTCCATAGTGAAGCTGCTTTAAGAAAACTCCTAGGAGTTACCCAGGTTGCCAAACAGGACTTGGCTATTTGCCAATCATTGATTTTCTTAAGGTCTGGCTTCTCTAAGTATACAGTCTGCACGTAAGTTTCTTAATTTTTGTCTTTTAATTGAATACAAAATGTAAAGAGCAGTTCTGTTACTGTAGTCCACTGCTGGTGTGGGCAGCAACTCTCAATAGGAAAATCCTGGAATTTAACAGGATGTCACTGTTTAACACTGCTGTCACTTCCTGAATTCTGCATGCTGCATTCCAGTAGTTTGTGGGTTGTTAAGTGTATTTTCTGTAGAGCAAATAATTTACGTGATTAGGTTGGGTAAAACATATTCAGGGTAGAATGTACTCTGTATCATTAACTCTCATGGAACATGAGAGTAATTATTCAAAAGGAAAAAGGATTGTGTTCTTAAGTGCTAGCACTCATTGTCGAAGTGTGAGCTCTATACTTTATGAGACAATACCCTTAAGCAGTATGAAGCAAGGGAGTGTATTGAGTGATAGTTATGGAGGGGTGTTCTTTGAGGGATTTTTTTCTTTTCTTCATATCAAGCTTTAGAAAAAGATTTGATTGAATTTCCTTATGTGTTTGATCGTGACAACAGCTGATGTCTGATTCCTGAAAGCTAGCTTCAGACTCTCTGCTCTACTAAAACTCTTTACATGCCATCTTTTGTCTTTCAACACATTTGTAATCCCCTGGCAACAGAAGAAACACTGAGCCGCAAGGAGGGTGGGAAAAGAGTGGTCACAGCCTGAAAAACGCCAGGAACCTCTGGTCCGTGCGGAGGAATACTGTGCAAGACACAATATATTGCTTTCTGATGGCTAGCCTTTCCCTTCTGCCAAATGTGCCACCAGGTTTGAGTGAAGCACATTGTTTTCATCCATGTTGCAGAAAACCATCATGCAGTAAGTAATTTTTTGAAATTATTTTTTAGGAACATTAAAGTTTCAAAATAGATCACTTGGGTAATTAATGGTTACTCATACAAATGCTTGCAAGTATCATCCCTGATGTATTTGAATGTGCATAAATTATTGTGGATTCTGCACAAGTTTGGTTTTAGTAAATATATACAATTTTGCTATATGAGAGCTATAGTTTTTGAGTACTGTCCTGGAGAAATTACAGTAGGTCAGTGAAGAAACCCATGATCACAAAAAAGGAGAAAGGAAAGAAAGCCACTGGTGAAAAAACTTGCTGGAAGTCTCAGGTTTGTGTCTTAAATCTCACATTAATATTAACGTAAAAACTTCATATTTCCTCAGTCTTCCTGAGGCAGATTTCTTTTGTTACTAAACCTCTGTCAGCTTGCTCTGCAGAAAATACAAGGGTGAATGGAGTAATAAATTACACTGCAGATGAGTAACTTTGTCAACTTGTTAAAGACCATGTTAGACAAGATTTATAAATACACCTTAATGCTAAGTTAGCATTGGAATGGAAGCGAAGAACACAGGTTATTTTCTGGCATGAATATATATGTAGCATGACCAAAAAATATCAAATCTTTGAGGAGGTTGGATTTATGATTCAGTGGGCTGAAGGAAGGGGCAGTAGAGTAGAACGTTACAGGCTGAGAGTGATCTGCCTTTGTAAATGGCATAAACAAGATCACGATGCCTTGTTTCACTGTGCCAGCTTCAAAAAGGAAATTCAAAATGCCTTCACTTTAGGGCAGGGAGTGGAATATTTCAACAGCTGTAAAATGTGCCACTAAATCAAACAGAAAATTTTATCTGAAGTCGAGATGATTTAGACTTTGAGCTTTTTTGAAAGACGGTTTTTTAATAATTTGTTGGCTCTCCTTCAAGACTACAAACACACAGGCAATTGTCAGATACCCCACCTGGCATGCAAAAATATTTGCCTTGAGTGCTACAGTGTAAGTGGTGTCTACTTCATGCCTTTGTAATTCTTCCTGGTGGTATGTCTGCCAACAGGTAACTTGCTTCCAGTATTTTTCAAAGTGAAATTGCTGTGTAAAAGCTCAACTTCTGAAAGCAGCCACGTGCAATCAGTTTTTAGACTGTTTGCTGGAAACAGTGGCTGAAGAGTCCAAACTGACATGCAGGAGCAATTTGAACACAGGTGGCTTGGTAGCTCTTCTGTGGCTGTTTTCAGATAGGGCAGTTCTAGCGAAGCCACTGCTGCCTGCCTGGCCAGGTATTTCTCAATCAAGAAGCAGCTGACCTTTTGTCTTGATTAATGGTATGGCAATTGGAGCAAAATTATTGCTTATATCCCTCATGTGCTTTAAAACGTTACTATGACAAATTACATTTTCTCCCAAGAATGGTGCTAATGCAAAGTTTTTTCTGGCTGCAGTTAGCACAAGCACATGCTCAACAGTCAGTTTGGTGTATTCTTCCTTGATCGAGGGCAAACACTGATCTATGGCTAGAAAGAGCAGATCATATACAGCATATATACCTAAAAGGAAAAAACCAAACTTTTGTTTCATGCTTTGCTCTTGAAGACTTCCCAGTCATCAAAAATTGAGATTAACTCTTTTTCCCGTAATAAAGCTCTCCCCCTGGAAATATTACAATGGACTGTGTAGGCAAATTATTGAAGTAAACCTAGATGTTTGAATAAATTCTGTCTTAATCTGAGAAAGACTAGATGAATTTCAAACACAAAGCAGTTATTTTCAATTTTGAATCAGAGTTAGCTAATTATTAAATTGACTACTGATTTTTATTTCCATTGCAAACTTCCACAGTATTTTCTCAAATGATTGAAGACAGGAAGTTGAAGATAGCAAAGTATGATGGCCGAACTTGAGATGAAATGTAAGCTGAGCACCATTTTAGCATTTTGTAAAATTCTCTTCTAGCTCTGCTCCTGGTAAAGGATTTGCTATGAAGAATTCTGCAATTTAGCTGAGCAACCAAAGGCTGGAAGTGAGAATGAACAATTGTAACAGCATGGGATATATGTTCTTTAACAAAAACCTTTGCTTTAGGCTAACATCCCTTTACTGCTTAACAATGAAGAGTTTGTAATTTTACAGCATTAATATTACAGAGTGCACTCTTGGGTTCCTTGTCACTGTGTTGCCTGTTTCAGCTGGCACAATCTGTTCACAACAGCTAGTGCTCTTCCAGAGGCAGATACAAGTACAGGGGGGGAAAAATATTTTTATAAATTGTATCTTGAAACACTTCAGCTTTGAATGCCCAGGAGCCTGAAGACATACAATCCCAAATATTATAGTCTATTTAGCCAGTGTTACAGTGAAAGGGAAGACTGTGGGAGGCATGGGAACTGGATAGGGTCCTCATGAAGAATATTTTCACACACAGGTGACCTGAATTGCAAAGTCACAGAGCAGTGGTGATTATTTTGTGTTAATTACTGAAAGTGAAGGCAGAGCTCTTTGTGGACTGCCACACAGTCAAGTTTTGACTACTGGGCAGAGACAGCCTGGGTTGTTCCTCTGGTCCTGCCCTCTTCAAAAAGTGATGCATAAAGAGATGCACTGTAATCTACCATAAACTGACTCATCACTCATGACAAGTTTGTTGATGCTCAGTTAATAATAATAACCATTAGTTAGTACTATAAAATTAGAAAGCACTTAAATTCTGAAGAATTATTGCCTTTTTGTTTTTCTCTGAACTTCCACCTCGAATAAATTCTTAATTTTATCACACCTTACGTATTTATATGGCATATTAGTTCCATTTTCTGCAGTCCCTTTTCAAAGGGAATAATGATGCTAACTTACCCTTGGAGGTAGAAACTAAGTTGCATTCATTCCTATAAGTTTTTATGATAACCCATTTGCTGGACTGTCTCAATGTAAGTATGTCTCAGCTAACATTGTTCTTCAAAGTCCCTGGATATTTTTGGCCTGGCTTCATGGGGATGGTAGCAGATGGCCACAGCAGAGCAACAGATGTTTTTTCAGATGGTTAAGTAGGGCTGAATTGAAGTGGGAGTTTGACAAAAATACGAAAAATGTGATCTGAACCCCAGCCTTGAGAAAAGGGGCTGGCAGAGTGGGCTGTCACAGAGCAAGTGGGCCAGGCTACATGAAAGTATTTCTAACCCTTGGTCTCTCAGCATGGCGTTTCTCAAACACCAAAAATGTGATGCTGGAGCTGCAGTGCCTGGGAAGCAATGAGAATGAAAGGCAGTGCCTCAAAGCCTGGCCTGTTCGAACCTGGGAACTGTGCTTTCTGAAGCAGGGCCTGGCTCCGCTTGTGGTCTCTTGGCTTGTCTTTCCAGTCCCAGCTCAGGAGAGCAGGGACGTAAGGTTGCTCTCAAGCATGCTGAACAACTGCCACAGTTCAGCAGCATCTCATAAGAACCCTTCTCCAAATGCCTTCACTGGCTTTTTGTCACAAGCTTGTAATAACACAGCTGTACTTGATTAGGTTCTGGAAGAAATGTGTCTGTGGTTTACTATTGCCTTTGGTTTCTTTGTAAAACAATGTACATATTTATGCATACTTCTATTCTTAACTTACTACCGAGACTGAAAATTAATCCTGTGGAAAAACCAACATGGTATTGTAAAAAGTCGTTCAGTATTAAAAATAACTGATTTGTCAAGTTCAAGGAGGCAAAGCATCATTCAGCCATGGCAGGGAGCTATGGTAACAATCCACTTGGGCAAGCACATTCAGAAATTACACTTTTTGCAAGTGGAGTGAGTCATAAGGTTTGACCAATTTCTTTTTAATAGATTAGCAGCCAGGCTATTGTTACAATTCTAGGTGCTTTTTTAGCTCTAGCATTGAACAAGCATAGCAAAAGGTGAGTTTCCTGAGGTGTTTCTCTTGGTGTGGGAAGACTAAGATTACGGTGTTTGGATGCAAATGAAATTGTTTGGTTTGCTTGCTTGGTTGTGGAAGGAGCTTGTGGCTCACTGGCCAAACAGGCTGAGATGCTGCTCCAGCTCACACCTGTCAAAATGTTTACATGTTCTTTTTTGTCTCATTTATCCCAGACTTTAACTTCAGACATGAACAAAGCTAAGAGAAAAGGCAACTTGCTCAAAAAAGTGGTACTTGCATTATAAAGAAGAAAGAGAAGGAGCACTTACTTGTCATGATAGAACACTTAAGGTGAAGTTTCTTGTTCTAGACAATAGCAGCCCATGAGGCTACAGAGCTAACTTGCATCATGAGTGAACACTGCATTCAGTTTCCAAGAATTAAACAAGCACTCCTGAAGCTGGTAGTCAGGCTGGAGAAACAAGAGTTTTGCAGAATCTTTGCTGGTCTCTTTTTGGTATCGAAATTGATTTGGGATAAATTTAAAACAGAGGCAGAATCACAGAATATGCTGAATTGGAAGGGGACCCAAGAGGACCATCAAGTCTGACTCCTGGCCCTGCACTGGACCATCCCTTGCAAGGATCTCTCTGAAAAAGTAAAAGATATCCTGCATGGGACAGATGTACAACTAAAGTAAGTTTTACTTTCTTACTTATCTGACCAGGCTCTAGAAGACTGATTTCTCTCTTTTCTGTCTGGGGACTGAAAGTTTCACAATAAAATTGTATGGTTAAGGAGAAATATAATAGGTTTTCTGACAGGTTCCCAACAGGACGGTCTTATAAATACTGTAAACCTGTCCAGTGGAGAAGCTAAGATGTACTGGATGGGGAAGAGCTCCCACAAAAAGGCAGACAGAAGTTTTGCCAGGGAATACTCCATTGCTTCTTTAGAGGGAGAAGCAGCATTCCTCTTCTAGGTGGGAAAGGGATTCCATCAGCACTGCCAGCATGAGTCTGATCAAATATCCCTTTGAACCATTACCCTGTCTCAGACAACAGCCAGTGTGGGATGATTAGGATGCCAACATAAGAAACAGGCCACAAAAAACCTGTTCTCAAAGAACTTCTTAACATCCACAGTTCAGGGACATCCGGAGCCAGACATGATTTCAAAACTGTTATGCTTGCTCGGTAGCCATCAGCAGACCTAGCCTCTTTCTGTTTGTTCACAATCTCTTCTGGAAGCAAGAGAAGACTAAAGTGGCAGAAAACATGGCATTTTACAGCCAGTAGAATCTAAGATACATGGAGAGAAGTCTCTGAGATTCACTGGTCAAGAGACCACTGGAGGAGGAACAAGGATCACGGAGAAACTATAATGGTCTTTGATGGCTTCAAAATTTGCAGAGGAATTGTGTAGTGTGGGTATGATTGTCGACTTTAAAAAGTAGCTGACTGTTGCTAAAGATCTTGGTTTTTTTCTAATTTCAAGCAATGAATAGGTGAAGAGGAGCTAAGAGAAAGAGTGGTACTGGAGGAAACAGTATGTGGTGAGCAGGTGTCAGTGACACTTCTCAAAGCCTCCACTTTTTATTTGGATCAAGACAACAAACTGCAGTAAGAACAGTGTTAGGAGCAGAGTTCATGCCCAACCATCATGCTTCTTAGCTGGCTGGCTTGCTGGCATGTGCTCCTTGCTGAGGTGCGAGCAGAACCAATGCAGCAGTCTTGCTGGTGTGGGGCAACAATCAGCCTTCCTCTGGCAGGTACGGGTGTTCACAATCTCCTCTGCTGCTAGGATCCAGCTGTCTGAGCTGTGCTGCCCTGAGAAAAGACTGGGAGAAATTGCTATAGTGTCTGTCAGATGCTGCCCACATGACTTTGCCATCTTTCTTAATTTGATGACAAGATCACTCTGCTTGGGACTTGTCTTATTTGGTTTACAGTATGTAATCTGCTCTCTCTTTCTCTTTTGATCCCATTTCTGGAATATACTTCTCTAATTACATCAGACATTGGCTATACGCCTTCCTTTTAAGGCTCTCTGGTATTTATCCCCACCCTACTAATTATCTTTCATTGTTAATGAGGTACTGACTCCTGCTTCTGATCTCTATAGCTGACTTAAATACCTTTCAGACGAGTTCCTCCATGCTTCCTTACAATGCTGCTTTTCCAGTTTTGAGGCACTTTATGTAAACCCTCTCAAGGGTATCGATTTATCCTTCTGTTATCTCAACAGAGCCCCAATTCTCCACCTTGGCACCTCCAGCCACACTACCTTCCTTTTGTGTTCGCTTCCCAGCCTGTCAGGCTCAGCCTTCTGCCCCAGCTCTTCCCTAGGCAGTGCACCAGAGCCATCCAGCAGGAGAGAGCAGCAGAGATTTTTTTTTTCCCCATTGTGTTGTTAAGCTCACATTTAGTGGCAGGTGCCAGTACAGCACCAGCTCCTGCAGTCTTATTTTAGGATGCAAGTCACTGATAGAATTTTTCAACAGGCTGTTAAAAGGGAAATCATATTCCAGGCTGGGACCAGGCTACAGACTCACGGCCTTTTGGTTTTTCATCTTGCCAGTTTTTCATATTCTCACTGCTGCTGAGCTGCCACTTCAGTTTGTTAATACCTGGTGCAGCTTTCCTTTCCTTTGCTTTAGTTTTCTGTTTTAAGATAAGCTCAGAAGAAGAGATTTTGCTTGGCAAATTTTGTGAATTTGCTAGGTGAACGTTCCTCAAGTGCAGAAGAGAAGGTAACAGACTGAATCAAGCACAGACCTGTTTTAAGGAGCAGATATGGGAGGAAAAGCAGAAAATTTAATCCTCTGTGACAAAGCATGCTAATTAAAGCAGAGAGGAAGTTTTTTCAAACCCATCAATATTTCCTGATCCATTAGAACCTATGGAGCTACCGTCACTGTATGTAAAGGGCTGAAAGCTAAAAGAAAGCAGTTTTGCCAGCTCAAGTGTTTGACTGTTTGCTAGAAGCTTATGTTCCTCTTCTGTCATCACTGTAACATCAGAGGGCCTTGGGACAGGATGCCGAACAGACCTTAGGCATGTTCTGTGGAGCTTAGGGGGTACATTTTAGAGGAGACGATATTAAATTACTGTTACCCATCACTGGCAACTTACAGCAGCTCAGTTCTGTGCAAATGCAACAGGGTAAGAAAATCATAGAATCACTTAGTTTGGACAAGACCTCTAAGATGGAGTCCAACTGTTTACCTAGCACTGACATGTTCACCTCTAAATGTTCACCATGTCCCTAAATGCCACATCCATGTGTTTTTTGAATGCTTCCAGGGATGGTGATTTCACCACTTCCCTAGGTGTGCTGTTCCAATGCTGATCACCCTTTCAGTGGAGAAACTTCCACTACTAGCCTGATCTCCCCTGGCAAAATTTGACATAATTTCCACTGTTCTATCACTTGTTATTTCATTTCAGGAAGTTATAGAGACTGATAAGGTCACTCCTGATCCTCCTTTACTCCAGGCTAAACATTCCCAGTTTCCTCAGCCACTCCTCATAGGACTTACTCTCTAGACCCTTCCCCAGCTCCATTGCCCTTCCTTGGATGCACTCCAGAACCTCAAGGTCCTTCTTGTAGTGAGGGGCCCAAAGCTGGACACAGCAGTCAAGGTGTGGCCCTACCAGTGCTGAGTACAGGGGGACAATCACTGCCCTGGTCCTGCTGGCCACACTATTGCTGATACAGGCCAGGATGCCATTGGCCTTCTTGGCCACCTGGACACACTGCTGGCTCATGTTCAGCCACCGTCAAACAGCATCCCCAACTGCTGAGCAGCTTCCACCTCCAGCCCCACTTCCCCCAGCCTGTAGTGCTGCATAGTGCTGCATCCTTGTTGTGACCCAGGGGCAGGACCTGGCTCTCCGCCTTGTTGAACATCACAAAATTGGCCTCATCCCAATCCAGCCTGTCCAGATCCCTTTGCAGAGCCTTCCTGCCCTCCAGCAGATCAACACTCCCACCCACCTTGCTATTTCATGCAAAGTGATGGAGGGAGCACATGATCCCCTCATCCAGGTCATTGATAAAGATATTAAACAGGACTGGCCTCCCCAAATATTCATGAGTGCTATGTTTTAGTTCTACTATTCTTTTAATGTAAAAGGATTTTTTTTTTCTTTTAATTGAAAAGGAAACTAAACTGTAAGTCTCAATGCTACTTAAGTGTTCCAGATGGAAAGTTTATATCCATGCACAGGGTTTTCAGAATATTTATTTTCTCATCTACCATAAAGATAGTAATTGTTTTACATTCCACGTATTTTCTCCTTCCCTTCTTCAAACATGAGACTTTTGTAAGGATGTTTGAACATTTAATTTTATCATGAAAAATGGGATAAATAAAAAATATTTTCTTTTCCTTTTTATTTTTTAGATAGATTTTAAATAATTTTGTCCTCTCTCTGTATCACACATTTTTCCACTTTAAAATTATGTGCAGCACACATTCTTTTCCCTTTTAGGAGTAAATAAGTACAGAAATGAACTGATTAGAATGTTCTCTTTTTTTTCCCTAAATCTCAGGATGTTTTTAAAGGGAATACAAGAAAATATAATCTCTAGATTTTATGATGAAGAAGAACTGGTAGTGTAAACCAGGTGAGTTCATTTTTCAAATACCACTCCAATAGATAATGAACATACAAGTTAATTTCAAAGATACTGATCTCTTGTCTGCTTGTGATGATCCAGTTTGAAGCAAACAAATATTTCCAGTGTTGCTAACATTTTACCAGTACAACAAAGCCCACAGAGAAACTCTAGTAAAAAGTGTCAGACCAATATCACAGAAAGGGCACAATGACTTGATCCCTTTATTTGTTCAACACTCAAGAATTTTTACTGAGGTATTTATCATCTGAATCAACAAAGCAAATGTGTTGTGTATTTCACGTGACTCCAATGTATGAGTTGTTTGATTGCTCTTACTAAAAGTATTCATTCCAGTACTTCCTTGCATTAATCACAGGACTTGAATGAAAACTTGTCTCAAAACATTGCTTCTTTCGTGTTTGTGCCCACTTCCAGCATCCTGAATAGGCATCTTTGGGTGGGCAGAGGACATTGTCCCATGCAGTAACTGTTGCATTCTGTGGCCTTGGAAGACAGTGCTGTCCATTAAAACTCCAGGTGCTATTTTTCATTAAGAAACAGTTAAGTCATCATGAAGTTGTTATGATTAGAGTTCAGAGATTGCTCCTATAATGAAGAAAAGCAATCCATTGCCTATTGTATCTCCAGACTTCATAGAGGTTTGAAAGGACTCATACCAACAGAATTTTTAATTTACCTATTTTCACTGTTTTATTACACCAAAGCCAAGACTCCCTTTGGATTAGCCAGTCCATGCTTGTCTTCAGTCTTTGTATGATCACAAAATCATAAAATGGTTAGGGCTAAAAGAAATGTCCAACCCCCATGCTCGAGCAGTGTCACTTGTTGCCCAAGACCATGTTCAGGTGGCTTTTTAATATATTATTTTTTGATATGGAGATTCCACAACCTTTCTTTGACAACCTCTTCCAGTGCTCAGTAAAACATTTCATGGTGCTTTTATCCTCATTCCCTACCCAGGACTATGGAGTATATCCTAGGCTCTCAGTTGGCTCATCATCCATCCCCAGGCAAAGTTCCATTCTCACAAGCTGTTCTGTCACAAAGGGCAGCTCCTTCTCCTCATCTTCTAAGCCTGTCTTTCCTGAGAGCTTGCATCCTTCTCTTGGAGCACTCCAGCCATGACAGCCATTCCACCATGTCTCTGTGATCCCAAAATGATCAGGGCCTATGATGGCAGGCAGATCTCTAGCTCTTCATGGTTATTCCCCATGCGGTATGCACGAGTGTGAAGGCAGTCCTGAGGGGCACACTGGTGTCCTGCAGTGTTTTCCCATCGCAGTGCCCTGTAGGCACTCCTCACTTCCGTGTAATTTCTTGTAAGCAATTAAGATGACCTTGCTTAACGCTATTTTGCTGATTTTTGTATTCCTTTTCATACTCATTATCCTGGGTCCTTTGCTTGTAATTGTGTCCATCTTCTCACAGGACTGCTGGTAACTCTCTTCTTTCCCCATCATAATGCACATAACTTTCTGTTCCATCTAGATTAGTTCTGCCTCCTGTTCCATCTAGATTAGTGCCTCCTAGAAAAACGTGAACAAAACCAAGTCAGGCTTATTTTAAGAATGTATGATAGGGACAGAAAACTCTGATCTGTCCTCAAATATTTATGCTCACTGGAGTTGCCGTTTCTTTTCATGCTCTACAGAAAAAACTTCACAGTATGTACACTGGAGCTGAGTAAAAGTAGGGAGGAGGAGTCCTTTATCTTTGACAAAAACAAACGTTACAAAAGTCTCTTCCAAAAACCTGAATGCACAATAAGCTTTCAGAGAAGAGAAATGGCTCACTATGTTCACATTTTTATTCATATTTCTCAGTAAACTCAAAGGTCGCAAAGTTCTCAAGTGGTCAAACAACGGGTATACCACAATGGCAGTTTCATCATATCTTTCCCTCTCTCTCTCCAAGACTGAACATGTTTTTAGCTTTACTTCGTGGCCTGAATGAAGACATTTAATGCATTAGGGTTGGGACTGAATAGTTCTGGCACACAGAACATGACTTTCACAGAAAACTGAGGAATGAAGCAAACTATGACTGTCCTCCACAGAAATGGATCCTTTTGGATTAAAAAAAGTCATTTGTCCATGCTCATGATAATAGAATTAAACCAGTGCATCTGCTGCAGAGAAGGAAAATGATACTACAGAAAGATGTAAATTTCACTCAAGAGAAGATGAAATATCAACATTATAATGCTCCAACAACCTGATTTGTTAATGTTTTGATCTGCAATATCTTAGCCTTTGTTTACTCTGGACAAACATGGTGGTGGTGGTGAACAGTGCTCACCTTGCAACCCTGCAGAGGAAAGTGCTTTGTCTATTCAGGGAGCACATGCTGTGCTCACACAGTTACTTCATTGCCCTGCCACCATTGCGCTGCTGCCAGGCCCTCCTCCCTGTCCTGACAAAAGGAAACCTTGGGAAAAGAGGCACAGAGACACAGGAGTGTCCAGCTGGGGAAGCTGATGGTGTTTTATTAAGGTCTCCTCTGGATTCCAGGTCACCAACTGACTTCATTCTAGCTACTGTGGAAGAGTGCTCCTTGGTACCAGGAGCATCATCTTCACTAGCAGCCAAACAGGCAGTTATGCCAGAAGCTGGGTGGGAAAAAGAGTGTGTCAAGAAGCTGCATAAAATCTTGAGTATGTGAGATAAGGAAACCAAAGCCCCCAGGTACCTGAAACGGTGCAGAACTGTGACAGGCAAATTGGAGGTGCATGTGCATGAGTCATGTTTAATGCTGAGCACCATGAGGAAGGGAAGTAAAGCAGTTGTTAAAAAAGGCTGCTGATTCAGAGGCTAGATATCTGTCAAAAATACAAGGTAAGTTTAGAAAAATCAATTGGGTACCAAAGTACACAGAATTTCCAGAAAGAAATAAATAAAGTCCTTACAATTAAAATGAGTAAGAAGATGTTGGGGAAAGGCTATCTGGTTCAAGGCCATCTTGCAATAAAATTTCAATATCCACAACTGAGGAAAATACAGTTAGAATTGCCCAATTTATACTTAGTAAACAACAATCAAATACACCAGGAAGAAAAATAAAACCAATTAGGCTCCAAGTGTTGGAAGGCAAAAAGCCTATACTATTCTGGATGATATTAAATAAACACCTGAAAGAGCAACAATGCAAATGAGCATAGAAGAATGAAGGTTAAAAGATCCAAGGAGTCTGCAAAAGGCAGTCAGCACACACTGACAGGGAGCAGCACACAGGACTGCACAAGGAAGCAACAGAGGCTGAATGGACTCCCAGCATTTTTAAAGTGACAACTGTCATTAACAAAACTATTTCACAAAGCCCAAACACAAGGACTGAAAATGCTTACCAAGAAACTTAGTAAATGGATTTTGTGCAACACAAAATAATTATTTTGAAAACATTAAAGAAAGAGCTATGTTAAGAGCCTGAAACATCTACTTATAAGCAGGAATCTTAATACATATTTATCAGGCAGTGAGGCATTAATGTACATTAAGAAAAAAAAAGGGAAAAATGTATTCTTGTTAAATATGAGTCAGAATATGTGCACGCTGACAGCTTGGTCAGCGGAGAATTCTCACCTTCTGCAACCATGAGAAAGGTTTTCTCTAGCTGTGGAAAGAGAATCGTTTCCCACAGCTAGAAGATGAGAAACCTCAAGAAAGTTTTGTAAACTATTTGAAAATGTTTTGGGAAAATCTATCTCACAGAAGGTGTTTGTGCCTTTGTTATCCTTACGGTTTGCTCTGTAGCTAACCAATCGTAGCTGCTCTTGTCTCTCTCTGCTCCTGACCAGGGAAGCTGGAAGCACCAGGTCAGAGAGGAGCTGGATCTCTTTTAGAGATCTCTTGTCCTGTCTGCTTGCTTGCTTTGCATGAAATATACATGAAATAAAGAAGATATTTGCCTTCTGCATGGAGTCAGTTTCATGTTGCTATGGCCAGGACATTGCCTGAGATGAGACAAGAATATATTACACAGAAATAATTTCCCAGGCATAAATAATTTAGGTGTAAAGATAAAATCTTGCAAATAAGTAGCTTACAATTGTTTTAGAAAAGAAAATATTTATTCCATGCTTGTATATGTGCCAGGGCTTGTTAGAAGAATGTGTACATTAGGTAGACATATATACACAAACAGGATGATCAATGTAGAAATGTTTTAAAATGTGTGAGAAGGAAATTGCTGTAATACAGGATGTAGCTGTACTGCCAAAAACCTCCAACACACCTACAAATGTTTCTTTAGTGCTCCAGCAGAAATGTAGAGAGGAATTTGATAAATAGAACAGCAAAGAAAAGTCTATTAAATGGCTTAATTCCGCAGTAATTGTGGAAAACGAGAGTGTAAAACTTTACTTAGGTTTAGCTCCAGGGATTAATGCAACCTAAAAAATGGCTAAAATTGTATACTGTTAGCCTCAAAGGAATGTACATTTAGAAATATATCCAAGAATGGGAAATGTGAAGAAAGGCCCAAAAATACCCAAGAATAATTTGCAAAGATAACTGCAGGAACTGTAGATCTGCCATTGAAAAATTGTCTCCATTTTCTTGCACGTGCTTGAAATTCTCTTCCAGTTTGGATTACTTTCTCAAGTCACAGAAACAGTTCTATTCAAATACTAAGTATTTTTAGAAAAGCTGTAAGTAATATCTGGTATGTTTGTGATTCCATGCTAAATGTGATAATTGCTTATAAATAGTACCCAATATGATTACCATAAGTTCAAATGTTTTGCAGAAGGATAAAACTGCACCCATTTTCTACTGAGAGTAGAGTATCCACAATCCAATGTTCCCATAAAGAAAAAGTACAAACATTTTAAAACTAGAGAGCTAAGCCCAAACTCTTAATTGGCATAGCTGAAAATATTTGAAAACTAGGTAGTTTTCAATAAAAATTTGAAAACTGAAATTCTTTACAATACAATGGGCAATATTCAAAATGTGAATATTGTGATCTATTACTCACAAGCAAAAAATAAAACTGAAAATGTTCTAGGAAAATCAGACTTGAGACAGTGGCAAACAAGCTGGAAAGACTTGAGGCTTTTCTAAACTTTCATCAGGTAGGTACAAAATTATTATTGAACAATATCAGGAATATAAAAGCAACAGTGAGCATTTGAATTATTGCATTAAAAGGGGAAGGAGGAAAAAGAGAAGTATGAATTAAGTTTTTAAGTTAAAATATAGAACAGGCTGTTAAAATTTGACATCTTTGAGGAACAGGAGAGAGCCAATCATAGTAGAGAGCAAATGCTAGGAGCTGTTTTGGAAATCATGAAATGACATTTGAAAATGCCTTGTGTAATATTTTTGCTTATGGAAGAGAGGGTTGTAAAGAAAATTGTTCCTTTCTGAAAGTGGCATGATCAACCCAGATCAGCTGTTGATGTGCGGAAGTTCAAGATGTGCCAGATTTCTGTTAATTCTTCATTCTGTCCTAAGCTCCATGTTTACCCCTACTGTCTTTTAACTCTGTTGAAAATATACCCTTCTTATAAGATTTTGATTCAGAGCAGAAGTTTTGGTGTGATAGATTAAAAAGTGCAATGTTTTATACAGAAAATAAATCCGGAAAAGTAGAATTTAAAATTGGGCTATATTAGTCTAACTGGTGGATTAATTGTAGCAGCTTGGTGCATGTGTTATTTCTGGCTTAGTTACTCACACTCGCCCATTTTTCAGCAGAATAGTGGGAGCGAGGCACTGAACAAACAAGACAAGGAACAAAAAATAAAGATTTTAAACTTGAATTGCAAACTGAACATTTCAGAGGTCTGAGGGTCTGTTAGAAGATGAATGTAAAGAAAATACGCAGTTATGGCACAGCAGTTTGATTATTTCCATTCACTATTTATCTTACATTCTCCAGCAAATGAGATTAAAGTTCCAAGAGCAGATATGAAATTTTATGGGAAGGTTGCTTTTCAGAAATGATTAACTACATATACGTAAAAGAACAAGGATCATGGGCATTCCATGGGAAATCAAAGCCCTGTAAGCCTCATCCATGCAATGGTGGCTGCAACACTGCAAGGATGGGGGAACTTGTGTGGAGTGCATTGTGGAGCCTGCTGCAGCCCCAGGGAGCTGGTGTCTACCAGGGCTTAGATGGGACGAGTGGTTTGTCTCCAACCAGTGTGGGGACCTAGCGAGAAAATAGCCCAAGGATTATTTTCAGTAGTAGATTTAGGGAAGCCGTGGCTCCCACAGGTGAGCGAAATCTTCCTGAGGACCAACCAGCTCAATCAAAGGACTGAGTTTAAGGAACTCTACTAAAAAGTTTTTTTCACAAAATGCAGCAAACAAAACAATGCAAAAAAAAAAGGATTGCAGAAAGAAATACAGAAGTATAAAAAACAGACATAGAAGAACCTCAGCACTGGTGATTTGTAAGGCTGTCAGGGGGCCCAGGCCCACAGCTCACTGTAAGCACCAATGTCACCTTTAGGGCCCCCCAAAGCAGTGCCAGCTCTGGAGGTAACAGCAGGTCCGGACCTGCCTCAGCTGAAACCTCCCCACAGCCACAGGCCCAGGGCCTACTCTAAGCCCAGACCAGGGCTCTCAGCCTCTGCCTGCCCTGGCAGGCTGCTCCAACTCAGCCATGCCTGTGGAACTCCTTGGCTCTGGGCCTCCACTGGTGTTTGGGCTGACGCCCTGGCATCTTCTGTCCCCATGGCCATGAGGGAGCTGAGCCAGGTCCTGTGGGCTGACTTTTTGGCCAGCTCTGGCCCAGGACCATGACCCTGGTCCTGTCAGACAGACCCAGCTGTTGCCTCTGTCAGAGGGACAGGCCCTGCCATCCTGGGGACACCCCCGGGCTCAGCCCTGCAGAGCAGCCACCATTCTGCTCTCTGTCCTGGATGGAGGAGCTTCTCCATGCACTCAGTCTTAATTCAAGGAATGCCACCCTGAGGAAGGGTTGTGGCATTAGTCTCTAGTCTCTAGTGCAAAGCTGTGCTGTGACCAACATGCAAGCAGGTGAGTAGTGCATTTAATGTGACTCTGTTTCTATGCCAGCCAGGTCACGCCTTTGCCTCATGGTTGTGTTTCGCAGTACTTGAACCCCCCAGTTCCCTTATACTCTCAGTTCTGCCTGTGGAAGAATCATAGAATATGCCTTGTTTGAAGGGACTAACAAAGATCATTGAGTCCAACTCCTGGCACTGAACAGGGTCATCCCCAAGAGTCACACCAAGTGCCTGAGAGCATTGTCCAAACACCTCTTGAACTCTATCAGGCTTGGTGCTGGGACCAACTCTCTGGAGAGCTTTTTCCAGTGCCCAACCACCCTCTGAGTGAAAAATCTTGTCCTAATATGCAATGTAAACCTCCCCTGACACAGCTTCATTCCATTCCCTTGGGTCCTGTCACTGGTCACCACAGAGAAGAGATCAGTGTCTGCCCTTCCTTTTCCCCTCACAAAGAAGTTGTAGACTGCAATGAGGTCACCCTTCAGTCTCCTCCAGGCTGAACAGACCAAGTGACCTCAGCTGCTCCTCATATGGCTTCCCCTCAAGGCCCTTCATCATCCTTGTGGCCCTCCTTTGGACAGTCTCTAGTATCTTAATGTCTTTCTTATATTGTGGCAGAGATTTTTAATTAATTATTAAAAGATTATTAATTATCTTTCTTATATTGGCACCCAAATCTGCAGACAGGACTGCAGATGAGGCTGCACCAGTGCAGAGCAGAGTTCAAGCCTGTGCTGGTAGTTTGTCTGTCTCTCAACCCCCTCCCTTCCCTTAGCTATCTTTTGGCCCAGCTTAGGTTAAAAGCCTTGATCAGTAAAATTAATACATACACTGTATTTTAAAGATGTAGATTTTGTTTTTCTACTTCTTTTTTAACTGATGGGTTACTGGTGATACCCAAGACACTACACATGGACTACTCTACCTGAAATTCTTCCATTCCTTCTGTTAACAAGAAATTTCTTATTTTCTTCCTCAAAAAGTAGCCAATATACCCTAGATTAATCTGGGAATTTAATGTCTGCAAAAAAATTTCTGTCATTAGTCAGTCTTATACCAGAAGATCCAGCTCAGGTTATTTCTAGAAAACCTTGGGGAAATGACTGTCTGATAATAGTGATCAGCAAAGCAAAGGCCTATTTGGAGTGTAACAACTGCTTTTCTGATTCACTCTCCTGAAAATACAGTGCTGAGCTCTGCAGGATCGAAAAACCATGCAGTAGTCACCATCCTTTAGTGAGTTCTTACCTATCTTTGTCCACCAGTCCAAATGTTTTATTTACAATACAAAACATTTTTAAATTATGTATCTGTTTTCTTTATTACACATAATATGGAATTTTATGGAATAGCTAGACCAGGAGAAACCAAAAACCTGCAGCTTCTGAACATGTATCACATTCAGAAGAGCAAGATGCCTGAAATTCTCACTTATTATCTCCAGGCAGATACCAGAGTTAAGAGTCATGTAGGAGGAAGAAAAACTGGTGGAAGATCTAGATATGAAGATTGCCTCGTTCTGTGAGTAAAAACACTAGTCTTGCATTCCTGAGTACAGGAAGACTCTCAGGTAACTTTCCACAGCTAATACTTTTCCAGGAGGCACTCATAGTGTTTTACTACTTTAGGATTTTCCTTGGAGTGCAGAGGGCCTATGTTTAGTGCAGTTTTTCCTCTGATTGTTTCCATATTTTTCATCTGCCTTCCCAAATCAATATTCAGCCAAATCCCTGCAAAGAGAGTCTGGAATATTAATCAGACTTCCTGTAATTTTTTTTCTGGTTGGAAACTTTTTAGGTGTCTTAAGGAGGTAATCTAAAAGAGAGGGCAGGGATTAAAATCAGCAACATCTAGCCTGACTTACCTTTATTGTACCAGAGCTTCCCAAGAATTTAGGCACTGAAATATCTGATGATTGCTCAGATTCTCCACATTAGTTTGTTTCTATTAGCTATATTGCCTCAAATTAGGTAGTATAAAGACTTTGCTTAATATCAGACACAGTGATTAGTATGCTATCATGCTCTGTGGAGTCCAAACATTCACCTTCTAGTCTTGAAGCCAAAATAAATATTTTCCTCCTTTAGGATTACCTCTGGCCATAGCTCTTCAGTTTTGCTGAGATTTCTGTCAAGGAAACTAAAGAGTACTTCCTGTGAAAAAAGCATGCTAAGGCACCTTTACCAGGAGTACATACAGTAGTTGGAACATCTGGATATCCATGCATGCTTGCAGAAGTGACGTCAAGGAGATAAATAAGGCAAAAAGGGATCTCTTCTTGCAGAGGCCTCTAAGTCCTTTATAGAAGTGTGTGATGTTGGCAGCTACAGGTACTGGTGGCACTCATACTGGGCTATATACACCACACCACAGCATGTACCCTGAGTTCAGAATGCTTCTCAGCAGCATAAGTGCAGATTTATTTTCCAATACTACAGATTTTGTCATGAGCTTCAGAGTAGAAATGATAGACTTCTAAAGAATGGTCAAGTGTTGCTTTAGGTAGGGAAATATTAGAGTTTTGGAAGGCCATCCTTGGATCTCTCCAGCTAGAAGGCTAATTCTTTGCCTTCTTATAGTATGTTGTTACTTTTACAAAAATGTAAACAAAAATGGGATACAGGAAGAAAGAACCAGCAGTTCTTGAAGACAAGTCTCTCTAATGCTTTCTTGCAAGCTGGGAGCAAAAGCCCAGGCTATTCTGTTTTATTATGAGGTACTCAATTATTGGTGTTGGAAGATAACCTTTCTTGGTTGGAAGATAAACTTTCTTCTTCCCCAATTACTTGTTGCATGTATATTAGACTACACAGTGCTTGCATGCCTTTTCAGGTCTTCTGCAAAGGCTGGAGTCTTTTGTGTGGAAGAGAAAAAATACTACTTTTGTGAAACTTTTGTTGATAGGAAAAGGAAGCATTTTCTGCCCTTCTTTGAAGAGATTCTTGCAGTCTTTTATCCCAAAAATATTCTGGCTTCTAGGGCAGTTCTGAGATAATAGCCCTAAATATATTAGTTTGCCTTTTCCTTAAAATTAGCCTTCCCAGAGCCTCTCCATTTCAAGCTTCCTCTTCGTGCCAGATTTCATCAGGAATCTGTGCCTGTGGACAGCTGGCATAGCACTTCAAGAAATACCTGCTTTATTCCTGCACAGAAGTCCCTCTCCATATCTTGAGCAGGGATGTGGCAGTGCTTATAGCAAAACTCCCTGTAAATCATCTTAATTAGCTTCCTCGTAATCCAATCCTTAGAGGTGCAGGTACAGTCCAAAGGAGTCTCCCTGTTAGGCTGTAGCTGACTTAGAGGGCCATGCTGTGTCACAGCAACTCACTCTACTCAGAATCAGGCAAAGGACTGATGAGGAAAGGCTCCCTTAAGTGCAAACATCAGCTACAGATGTCAAGGGACACTCCATAGTCAGGGGCAGGCTCACTGTCGCAGTAAACTGTCACAAAGGATGACCTGGGCTGCTCGGCACAAGCCAACAGGAAGGGTTTACATGTATGGTAAGTGCTGACAGGCCTGAGCTGTTAGTGTACATTTTCAGTGCTGTTTAAGCACTGCTTAACGTTATAAAATCATATCACTCTTGGTAGGATGTAGTTAAGACAAATAACTTCACACATATCTCTTTGCAAGTTATCAAAAATCTCAGTAAATGTAGAAATCTGTCAGTGTATAGTGGAATCTGAGAATAGGTTGCACAATGGCTGTATTGTATGTCCTTTTACTGAGATACCGTCAGAAAGCTGGTGGTAAATTTACTCTTACCACAAAAGAGAAGGAAGGAATCTACACTCTATGAAAACCAGTTGGCATAGCTGGCTGTAAGCAGCACAAGGGCTGAACCTGATGACTTTAGCATCCCTTCCAACCCAAACTATTTTATGATTCATTAGGCACAATTCCTTCCTGAACTTGCCTGAATTTAGTGAGCATGCACTGATCCCTTCTCAACAGGACAACTTATTCTGAGTGTCAGGGAAAACTTCCTGATAGCAGTTTCCAGATCCTCTAGGTAACAGCCATATTTTTGATTTCACTCCCAACCCCACTATCCTATTTTCACAGCTAACATTTCTACTAGCAGTGAAACTCTTCATGAGGCCTTAGCTCTAAATTTGAAGCAATTGTTTGGTTAAGAACTTATCGTGGAACAGAGAAAAAGACACCTATTTTTTAATATATCTTAACTTTATACACCTTGTTCACATCAGATTTTTGTTAAATGGTCCATGTTGCTCTGGGATTTTGTCAAAGCAATCACAAACATACAGGTAACAGAAACTGTCATTCATTCTGTATTGCAAAAGATAAACAAGATTATTTACCTCAGATATCTTCAAACACCCTCATGTTGTATTACAAGGACTAAAGCACAGAAATGTGTGTGTTCAGAACAGTGTCCAAAGGCTTCTGTCTCCTTATTATTGTTACATCTCAGTGAAACATTCCCCATGAATGAACACAGACACTGTACAAGCTGTAGAAGTACCATCCTACAGCACCTTCTACCTTCTTATGCTTCAGTTTTTCGAGTCTTGACAAGTCTGTCGGTGTTGTGATTTGGTATTGGTGATTTTCCCACTTTGAGTGGGGGGTTGGACCAGGTGACTTTATTCTGACATTTTTTAAATTATGTAGTCTTTGGCTTATTACCTATTAGTACAATGGCAGCATTTGAGCAGAGAATGTGGTATTCTAAATAAAGCATGCAGACTACCAGGAAACTTTGGTCTCTGCTCAGGCAAAAAAAAAAAAGTGGATTGAGTTGAGGCAATGAGGAGACTTGTTTTTAAAAGAATGAACCAATTTGTGGGTAGATAAAGAGTTATGGTCTGAAGGCTGGGATCCAAGGACTGCTCACCTACACTATATCAGTACTAAATAAGTAAAATGAAGGAACAAAAGATTGCACTAACTTCTGGCAGCCCCATTCTTGATTACTACATTTCTGTCACAGCTGGAGGAGCACTGTCAGAAGCTTTCTAAAATTATTATTCTGACTGGTGGCAGCACTATTTTAATTATTGAAGTTGAGTCACAGATGATTGACTTTTAAGAATTGAACTACATCCATACCTTTCTATAACAACTCTCCCTTTACTCTGGTGGCTAGGAAATTTTAGAGTGGTCCGATCCCTTAGAAGAAAAGAAACCACATTATTCTATATCGTAACTTCACTACAATGGGCTCAGAATAAGCCTTTTGTGGAGTCTGAAGGCAACTACAGAATCTGTCCTTTTTTTCCTTGGCATCCATAACCTGCACCTTCCAATTTTTCTGCCTAGTCAACAAATACATTTTCTTCACCTGTTGCATAATACACACCTGGTGGTATATCCACATCTCTAGAGGTACGTGACAAGATAATCATCTTAGTGTGCAAACAGGTGATCTTTGACAAAATCGTGACCCTGACTCGACTGAGAAATGCTCATAAAGCTGAGAAAAATTAAATCTTTCTTTCTTGGGGAGCTTGATGTGTATGTTTTGGGCTTTTGGAAGCACTCTTCTAGCAGTTGTTTCCATCAAGGAAGAAAGTCATTGTTCTTGTCTGTCCTTGGCCACTGATGTGCTCATTGTGTGGTACTCACCGTCAAGCATGAGAAAGCAGCAATCCTGGCATGTGTGTGGGTGTGTGCATAGGCTTTCCACAACAGAACAGAATTTTGGTCCCTGTTTTAGGTTACCAGGGCAGAACAAATCTTCTTTGTGAAAGAAAGTAATGATGGTGCTCCAAAGGCAACTCTGCGGCTGCTATACTGTGTGGCTGCATAGACTGGGGCTGAGAACAGCAAAAAATTCCCTCTTTCTCCCTCATGAAAGTGAAAACCAGAGCTGATTCTCTCATGCAGAGGGATGGATCTCATTAACTCTGGTCTTACAGGAGGGGAAGCATTGCAAACCAAGAAATCCATGTCGTGAGAGGCACAGAAAAATAGGGAAGGGAGACATGTAGATCAGCCACCAAAGCCCCAGATGGCAGAGAAACTGCAGCCTACTTGAGAGCCTCTTGCTGTAGTTTAACAACATTGCCACTAAACGTTTATTTCTAGTATCTAACTGAAATTTCTCACTGTAGTCCACACATATTATTCCTTCTCATTCCTTCCAAAGACAAGAGATTATTTCCTTTTCTTTGCAAAAGTATCTTTTACTTGATGACTGTTCTATTTCATATCAGTCTTCTCTTCTTTGAGCCTGACAATGTCAGCTTTTACATTTCTTTATCAAAGGATATAGTCTTTGGATATCTAATAATTTTCATCTCTCTCCTGAGGCCTCTTTTGTTTGATAGTGTCTTTCCTGAAGTGCTATGTTCAGAATTTAACAAAACATATGAGTATCTCAGCAAATCATGTCTTTATTTTTGTTTTGAAATTGGTTAAATATACTATTTTCAGAGATTTTATCAATTTTAGCCCCAACAAGAATAAGCAACATATTACCCCAAATATTTCAATCCAGGAATATGATATCAGGTTCTCGTTATTATAATGGGAACACTTCAGTGTGTATCCTAGTAGTGTAACACTAGAATGTCCTCTCCATCCTGGTTGGTTTGTATTGTAGTTGCCAAAAAACTATTCTGCAGCTGAACATGGCTCCCTTGACTCATCTAAACTGAGGAAATTGAATCTAGAAAAAAATCCCAGAAGTAGAACATGAACATTTCCCCATATCAAATGTACCATTGCAGAGCAAGTGGCCTTACTATTCCACAGAAAGTATCATAACATTTCTAAGTATGAGAGCCAGTGTACAATATATTTCCAGAATGATGGCTCTCAGAGTTAACTCATCCAGAAAAATATCACTGAGGAAAAATCTGCTTCTTTGATTGACCAGCTCTGAAATTTAATCAAACTTTCTTGGTTTGTCATCTTTTTAGTAGAAATGTCCCACAATTACTGAATAATATGAACAGTTCAGCAAAACAGTAACTTCTCCTGGGCATGCAATCTGGCACTTGGGATCAAGGGAAACCAAATAGAGCTCCATGTAGATGTGAATGTCTTTCAGGTACACCAGAATGATTTGTGGAAGGAACAGGAAAATATTTTTGCCAAAGATGACCAACCCCATATGGGAATCATAGACCATTGTGCATTCTTTCACCACTTCCATGAATAGTCTGGAGAAACATGATAAAGGAATCCACAGAGTGAAATACATTAATGTGAAACATGCCTCACTTTTCAACTAAGCTACTGGAAATTCTACATTTTGAACAAAGGTAAAGTATTAAATTATTGCAAGACTATTCTGACAAACTTAAAGTGTCTCTGCATACATGGGTAGATGCTGGTGGAATTTATTGACCTCTGACCTAAATCAGGAATATATCGTCAGAAGACTTCTGGCTATGAAAACAATACAGCTGCTCTTTAATTGCCCAGAGTGCTCTTTGAACTGAGAGCCTGTAGGGAGTCACTCCCATATTATGTTGCTAGTACCCTGAGATAGTTGTATCTTCGATTTCTTATGGTTTGTTTAGCTTATTTTTTAAGTTGAAATTGACTGACTACTAAATCTCAGAATTTAGGCAGTAGAATAAAAATAGTAAAGATGCCTTTGCAGAATTTTTTTCTTTATTTAGTAGGATGTTCCTTGTGCCATGTCCATAGAGAAAGAGTAAAGATATAAACAATAGGTGCAATTTTTCATTTAAAGATGTAAAAGTGTAACTGAATTGTAGGAAAAAGAATTGGACCCCATATACATACACATAAATATGCATATGGAGTTAAAAACTAACAGAAAAGGTACAGGAACAATTTTTTTTTCTCCATAATTGCAAGTATACATGAAAATTTAATTATTTAAAAAGTGTTATAATATAAAATCAGGGTTTTACTGAATGACCCCATGTGGAGGATTACCGTTCTCTTGATAGAAAAGTGACTAAATCATGGATTTGATAAAGTTGGCCTAGACTATAATGATTTAATCAAGAACTTATTGAAAACGATAATTCTTAGTGTTTTCTCTGAATTGTAAGAATGTAATGTGAGAATGAGCTTACCTCATACTTCCTGCTGTATGTTTGGCACTGTTTCTTGAAGTACCTGTTTGTTTGCTGCTTTAAAATGTATGATTTCTTTCAGGAATGAGGTTTTGAATACATAAATTAAGCCCACAAACATTCCTTCAATACAATGGCATTAAGAATATCCTAGAGGAACCTTAAATAAAATGAACTCTTATTTACCTAGAAAGAGTTTGTCAGATGGATGCTGGAAAGTATATGTTGGGAAGCACAGGTAAAGCAGAGTCATGATATATATATCTAATATAGATATGCATAAAGGCAGAAACAGAAATCAGATGTGATTGTGTCATGTTGGGGGGAAGTTCTTGTTCAGGATATAATTTTACTAAGCTTGCTATATCCAGACTTGAACAAGATGCTTCTACAACTACATGCAAATTAGTACATACGTATCATGTATAAGTAAGGAAGCAAAATATTTTAGTGCATATCTTTTGAAAATCTATGACCTTCACAGTTCCCATTGGTTGCTGATGCTGTTTTATTCTCTGCCAGCACGCAGCAAAGGAGAAAACAGGCCACAGAGATTGCAATTGCCCTTTATCCAGAGCGTTAATTCTTCCAGAAAAAGATAACTCTAGTAAAGAAATTTTTATATACCTGCCAAGGCAGATGTCTTTGGTGCTGTTCATCTGTTAGTACCTGAAGATTTGCAATGCCTTAAGATCCTCAGATCTACACTTTTCTGCTTTTCTCTTGGGACTCTCAAGAAAAATGCCTTTTGTTCCAGTTTGGTAGCATATTAAAATATTTTAGTCTATGTTAAAGAAGACTAAATTCATATGGAGGAATATCCCTAACTGGTCAAGTGCATATGCCAGTTTCTTTAGTATGTGTATCCTGGGAAGGGAAGAAATTTGGATATAGGGATAGTATACCTAAGAATGCATCACTGAATTAATCAACACATGGAATTGTTTTGAAGAGCAATAAAGTAAGAAATCAGACATCATGATTATACTAAATAGGTCAAATGAGAAGAAAGAAAATATTATTTCTTTTCTTTTCAAGCTAGGCAAAACACTCCAAGTGTTTGCGTGTGTCAGGAAATGCAGGCATTTTGCCCACATTGAAAATAAAGTTATAATAAATTTTCTTTGAACAGATGTAGTACTGTAAAGGCTTCAGAGAGTGATTTGACTTCTGTTTTCACGAAGGGAAACAGTTCACTTTGATCAAATTTTGAAAAATTGTAGTTAGCTTATTAGCATGATTGTTAGATACCAACATCCTAGCATACAAATTCTTTTAGTGCTTATGGGGAATGGGCCATGCTCAATTGGCTGCAGCTCTGAATTGCTTCAGGTCATGCATTTTACAGGACTAACGGTTACTCTTCTGGTAGATTCTGTACCTGTAATGAAGAAGGAGCAGGAATGGCAATAAAACTGATCCTAGCAACAATAGGGTCATTAGTCTCACTCAGGAAAGAAGTAATTAAAGCAGAAAAATAAAATGGAACATAATTTTTTCCAAAGGTCGATTCTGCTGATCAAAAGTCGATCTGATACATTTGATAAAAGAATTTATCTAGTTAAGAGGAATGCATTTGATTTAATTTTCTTCAACTCCAGAAGAACTGTACAGTAATACAGTACCAGTTTGCAAATCTTGCAGCTGAGAAAGCTGCACTTCTGATGTAGACCATGGATGTAATATGTTAGACTTCTGAATATCGTGATTACAGCAAGGTCAGTTATTAAGGTCTGAGAAGAGCACTGTAAATAACTGATGTGTGAAGGGCAGCAGTCTAATTATGAGTTTTATTTTTCTGATCCATATTAACTGAGGGACCGTGGAGGTTTCTATGCATATTCTCTTTTCCTTTTTATGTTCCTTATTGAATATTGCTTTTTTCTGTGTAGCAAGTGTATGTTACTTTCCTTCCTTTCTCCCTTCAGGAGAGAACATGTTTCTCTTCCAAATTCAGATAACAGCATCAACAATTTTGGTTTGGGGGTTTGTGTGTGTGTGTGTGTGTTTGGTTTCTTTGGTTGGTTTGGGTTCTTTTCAAGACTTTTGAAGGCATTTGATTATGAAATAATGAGAAAAAACTTTATTTTGCATTGGTTATTTAAATAATCAAATTTAAATAGTTTTGAACTATGGAAAAGCCAGCTGGCATATCAACTATCCAATGATTAAGAGAGCTTATGCAGAGAATGCAGCCCAATCGCTATTCCTGCTATCTGCTTCCAGAGGTCTTGCTGGTCTTTTATTAGGTAACCTTGTCACTTCAACTATTTGCCTCAACACTCAAACATATCAGTAACATATATGGGTATTATTGTAATTTTTTTTCTTACACGTAAAATCTTATCCCTAGATCAAGTGCTGATCATCACCCTGTTTGACTGTGACTAAGATTTTTCCCTGCCATATTTGTTTGAGAAAAAAATGTTTGTTTGAGACACACCTGCACTTAGAAATTTATCTCCAGGAGATTTAAATATGTATCACCATTTTCATCAGTTTACTTGGGACAAATAATACAGTGGTTTCCATGTAACTGATATTATTATGCTTCTGAACAACCTGAGTGTGTTAATGTTTATCCACGTATGGAAGTAAAGGGTATACAGATACTTCTACTTTAAACTTGTACAACTTTTTAGTATTTTAAGAATTTCTTTCTTATAATCTTTCCAAAATTTTGTTGTTCAGATTAAAAATGTTCAATTTTGATTTTTGCTTGTTAATTTTTGCAATTAAAACTAAGTTTATTTGATATTTTCAAAGCAAGTTCAAGTGTACTATGTTGCAGGTCACTGTTTTAGAAGATAAAATATAAAAGAGTGTAATGACTGATGCCTGCTACAAGCCATCATATGGCAAGAGAGCATGAATGCAGCCCTATAGGCTCCAGTGCGTTATATTCTGAGAAAATTCTGCATTTCAAATACTGACTTAATGAAAATTAAACTTTTCTCTACTATACTGATATATGTTCTTTCCTGGAACCAGCTCCAGTACTTCTGTTTGTACTTTATGAATGATATTGATGATTGGAGAGGGTCATAAGAATAGCCAAAATACCTGAAATATGTTTATGCAGAGTACATTTCAAACTTACCAGCTGCTCTTGGTTTTCTTTTACTCCTGTCTTTGTTCCACTTTGCAGAGCAAAGCTTGATGGCAGAAGTTGGTTCAATCTGGCTGGAGAAATGTTTAGCAAGATTCTGGGACTAGTGACTGAGTTTTCATAAATTCAAGCTGGGGAAGAGGTGACAGTTTTTATTACGAAAGACGCAAGTGATGGTGAGTTAAGACAGAAGAACAGAGGATGGATTCCTTATTATTCAAAACTTTTAATCAGGGTGCTTTTTGGGTGCTTTTTGGAGGAGTGTTTTAGCCCAAATGTATGTATTTCGTTTCAAGCAGTAACTAAATCGGACATTGAGTTCTGAGAGAGACTAGCCTAGAAAACCAGAGTCCTTTGCCCCATTAGACATAGGAATGTTTTCCCCAAACTAAAGCTTTCAGTAATTCTGCTAAGAAGCTCTCATATATCTGTGATGTGAACCAGGAGGGTACAAATATTGTTCTGGGCATGGGTCTTCATGATACTACATCTGTATTGGAGTGCTTTATATCTCTCTAAAAAGTCTCTTAAGTTAATGACAAACTGGATTTTCCAAATTTGCAGAAGCTGTGGGATGTTGTAACACAAGGCAACACAACTGAAAACAGAATTGGGCACTTTTTCCCTTTACTGTACCTTCTTGTCCCACCACAGATAGAAACAGAAGTAAAAAAAAAGCTCCACCAGAGAGTTGTTTTAAAAGATTCTCTTCAGCTGGCACCATGTTATTCTGTAAAAATGTCATCATTTGCTTATCTCCCTCACACCTGCAAACATGATCTGCTTATTCCTTTCCTGTACCATAAATATGTTGCCCCATGCTTTTAATAAAAATATGAGAGTAAAATAAAGGAATAAACCCCACCTTATTTCTCTATTACCGAAGTCACTCTTGCTGAAATGTTAGAAGCTTCTGCTTAGCCTCCCTAAAAATGAGCACACTCCATCAAGATTAGTTTGTTCTATCAGCAATACTCCTTTGTAATTTAGGCTTCCTGGGTAGGGATTGTGTTTCTGTTTTCTAAAAGCAAACAGGAAAAACTATATTCTGATTCTTCTCTAGGTACTGCTCTCCTAAAAACTCTCATAACTGGAAATTATTGCCTGTATTCATACTTTTGTCACATTTGCTTTTGTTGGAAGTTTAACTTCTAAACATCATGTATAACTGATGTGCTTGTGATTTTACTTGTTAAGGTGTTGTTCTGCCTCAGGGTATAGTTCAAAGCATATAGATTGTCTGCAAGTTATCAAAACTTATAATCTTATCAATTGTGATTGGATAATATAGTCAATAAAGTCCATCATTCACCAGAGGAATCATAAGTCACTGACAGCAAAGAAACATACTGGGGGGCAACTTCCAGGGAACTTCTGTTGGTTTTCTTCCATTTTGTTTAAATGCACAGTAGGTAACACAGTGCTATACCTGCAGAAAGCACAAAATCGGCAAATTTATCAAAACAGTCACTTGAACTCTTGCATTTTTTAATAGCAACCACACCACTTTCAGGCTTTACAGAAATTGAAAAAATCAGGCTTATGCTGTGGACTTGTTTAGAGTGTTGCTCTTCTCTTTGGATAGGTGAGTATTAGTGATACATGTTTTTAGGCAGTCACTGTGGTCTAGTGATGCAGTCTGATTTTTGTCTTCCAAAATAAACACCTAACTGTTGCAGACTGTGGAGTCTCACTTTTGAGGTACAAACAAGGGCGTGAAATGAACTAAAAGACAAGCCTGGGCAAAGCTGCTGATGCAGAACTACAGGGCACTACTGTGAATTACAGTTAAAACTTTCATGAGCTCAAGCTGCTGATAGTTTCAGTAGGGAGTAAGTTAGGCTCAAAGTCCAGCTTACCTCTTCCAGTCCCCTTCCTACCTATGACAAAGGTGCAGTCACAATACACAAGTTGCTGTGCATAGGATAGGCCTATTTTCTATTTACATATTTGTTAGAGTTGAACAACAGTTTTCATAGAATCAGAATGATTTGGGTTGGAAAGGACCTTAAAGATCATAGTTTCCACAGCCCTTCCATGGGCAGGAAGACCTTCCACTAGCTCAGGTTGCTCAAAGCCTCATCCAACCTGGTCTTGAACACATCCAGGGATGGGGCATCCACAGCATTTCTGGGCATCCTGTTCGAGTGTCTCACCACCCTCATAATAAAAAACCCCTTCCTTATATATATTCTAACTATATCCACTTTCAGTTAAAAAGCATTGCCGCTTGTCCTATCACTACAGGCCCTATTAAAAAGTTTGTCCTCATTTTTCTTATAAGCCCCCTTCAGGCACTGGAAGGTCACAGTTAGGTCTCCCTGGAGCCTTCTCTTTTCCACACTGAATAACACCAACCCTCTCAGCCTGTCTTCACAGGAGAGATGCTCCAGCCCTCTGATCATCTTTGTGGCCCTCCTCTGGACTTAGTCCAATAGGTTCATGTCCTTTCTGGGGTCTCCAGCATGGAATACAGCATTGCAGGTGGGATCTCACCAGAGCAGAGCAGAATCCCCTCCCTTGCTCCTCTGGCCACGCTGCTTTTGATGCACCCCAGGATACAATTGGCTTTCTGGGCTCCAAACACACATTGCCAGCTCATGCTCAGCTTCTCATCCACCAGCACTCTCAAGTCCTCCTCAGGGCTGCTCTCAATCGTTCTATGCTCAGCCTGTCTCTGTGGTTGGGATTGCCCCAAGCCAGGTGCAGAGCCTTGCCTTTGGCCTTGTGAACTCCATGACATTTTCACAGGTCCACTTTGCAAGTCTGTCAAGTCCCTTTGGATAGCAGGGGCTCTAGGCACGCCCTTGACAAGGGATATTTCACAGGATCATCAGTCAGCTGATGATGAGAGTTAAGAGACAGATATTTTAAAAATATTTCCAAATGCATTCTATTCAAGTATTTAATTCCTTTTTCCATCTTCTTCAATCCTTCTATCAATGTCAGGCTCAGGGTGAATCCAATGCATACACTTTCATCCCTTTGAATACTTCACAAATGCACTTTTGTCCATCCTTAGGTCTCCAAACATCTCTTGGCACTTAGGCTAGAAATGAAATGATTGCATACCACTCCAGGACAGGTAGAAATCAATGTATTTGACATCAGTGACTGAAACATCTCAGACACCTCAATTCTGTGAGCTTTCAGTCAGAATTTTTTTGAAGAAGAGATTGAAAGGTTCTATAGTGCAGGAACAGGGCGTGGATGAAGGGAATTGTTTACTGTCAAGGAAATTTTAAAAATAACGTTAAAGGTCACTCAGCCTGAATATTTTCTTCCCTTGCTTCAGAAGTCGAATGTTGCTAAGAAAAAATTCAAACTTCATTGCTGAAGAAAGACCACACTGTGTCGTGCTGTACGTACAGTATTCAAGGATACACCTTCTTTATATTTGAGCTTAAGTAAAGGCATTAAGTAAACAGAAAGCAATAAACTCAGCCACAGCTGCACAAAGCTGTGTCCAGCAGAAAGTTCCAGAGAGAGAAATGTTGTAGAGGTACTTCTTTTTATCTATTCCTTTTAGAAGATTAGTAGGATTCTTTTTATTGATCTTCCAGGTGTTTTGTTAGTAAATTAAAACTTTTGTGTTTTCTGTTTGTGTTTTAAAAGATACTGAGTTTTGATTTTAGGTTTAGTGATGTCAAGAGCAATTGGCTTTTCAACTGATCTCTTCAGATGCAGAAATAATTTTGCAGTTGTTTATGCTTTCATGTGGTTTGGTAGTTTTTTTGTTATGTTGCCTTAACTGCAGGGAAAAAAACCTGAAGGCTCAGAATTTAAGGCAGATATCCAAGATTAATTCCTATTACCTGGGAAATATTATATCTTACTATCCACATATAGGAGAAAAATAAATCACGTAAAAAACAAAATAATCTTTAGATAATAGGTTAAAGTAGTAGTAGTAAGAAGAAACGTAGATATTGTTTATAGACTTATTTGAACTTCATAAGTTATTGCATTCTACATTTTCTGTATTTTTGTTGTCTGCTTTGATCGAAAGCCAGAACTCAGTTTTATTTAACTTCTTCAGTTTCTTCTTTGATATCTAAAACTCTTGGCCTCAAACCCCCAGAAAAGCCTCTTAAGGCAAGAGACCTTATGCCCTCTCAAATTTCTGAATTTTTTTATCTATCATTGTGATGTATGAACCTATTTTTTTACTAATGCAAGAACTCTTATTGATGAGAACATACAGAAAATACAGAAGTGCCCACAAGTTCCGTTTACTGTCATTTTATTTGAGAGATTATTTCTGGAATACTCTTTCCTTTTGGATTCTTACACGCTAACATCTGAAGCTGCCTGGGAAAGCTTTCCACAATAAAAATCCTAAACTTCTGAGCACTTTTACCTGTAGGATGAGTTCTAGTACACTGTTTTGGAAGCAGTAAACTGCCCTTTTTTAAGCTCTTGCAGCATTTGAATGGGAGTTGCCATTTGACAATACAAATTAATTAGTATCTGCTTCTATTTCACACTCTACTTAAATATTTTTTTAAATTTTGACTTTTTGAAAGATCCAAATAGTTCTAAATTTGAAACAAAGAATACTGAAATGAAGGATCACCTTTTTTCCCCTTAGGGCTTCACATATACTGAGAGCACTTCTCTAGTTAGAAATTCTTATGAACAGTATTGGCAGATTTTCTGAGCAGGCATGTAAATGTGTAACAGAGACATGCTTTATACATTCAGTCATACCTGTGGGGACAAAGCAAGAGATAGCTCTAAAAGAACTACTTCATTGTGACTGGACATTCCTCATTCTGCTCTGCCCTGGCTCACAGCTGGGCACAGGCATGGTTAGCCACATTTGTACAACCCATACTATGGTTGCACAATATGACACTGTTTCTTAAATAGCTGTTAAAAGGGCCATTAAAAGCCATGTTTTATTGTATTACCATATTCAGGCTGAAGTAGGATCTGGGGGGAAAGAAAATGCAGTGAAGAATCAATAATTAAAAAAATTATGATCTTTCCAGACAGTTTAATTGCAAGTCTTCATGCAGAACTGCTTTTCCAAGGCTACATTAATTATCTGAAATCCAGATGCTGCTATTGCTTCTTTTCTTTCTGGAAGAGTAGATGTTGTGAGAAAACACGTTTATCTTACTTGCTACTTAGTTTAAGATAGTATTACTACTAATTAACATGGTTTAAATTAACATCTCTCATTTTTGAAGCCTTATAAGAACGCTGATATTATAAAACAATACCACACTGTCAAAAAAGTTTATCTCACATCCAGTAATGTCATTGACATCTTTTATCCTTGGGAGAACAGCACTTAACTCATGATAGCTGTTGCATCATGTGCAGGAACTTGCCCTTGGGATTCTGTTTATTAAGTTTATTAAACTTTTTATTACATCTTAATTTCAGTGGAAGATGGGCTCAGAAGCGCAGCTTTTGGCAGTTCCTTTGGGATTCAGTCACTAGTGTTGCCTTTTGGGTTTGATGACTTAGGTTTTAGCTTTTATATTTTTCAAATCCTGTACTGCTAGTGTAGCTCTGAAATTTTCTGTAGCTTGTTAAGTGCTGTTCTCTGTGCTAAGATAGACATAACAAAGCTCCGTTACTTGCTCCCCAAGGACACCCAGAACAAGAACTGTAAACCATCATCTTGGGGAGAGGGGGGCAAGCTTGGGGAAATTACATCACTGGCTGGGTTCTGGTTGGTGAATTTATGCTGATATAAAAGTGTGAAGAACTCGTGACCGATCGTCCATTTTGGGATCCACTGAGGCAGGACCCTCTAGAAGTCCTGCACCTGAAAGCCTTTCAAATAAATACTACCTCTTTTTCCTTTACTCCTGTGTAGTCTCTGTTTCTAGGTAGCCTGATAAGGCATCAGGTTGAGGTGGATGTGATTATTGTTGCTCAAATGGTGAGACAGACATTACTTTTAGATGTAAGACTTTTTCCCTGTTTTTACAAAGTTTTTAAACTCTAATAGTATAAATGAATTATTTAGTTTATTTGTTCTTTTCTTAGCCTTATTTGAGGTGAAATACCTAGCCCTCACCACAAGTTTACTACAGCAACATCTGAAAAGTTTACCCAGAGAAAAATCGTAGGCTAGTGAATTTATGGAAAAAAAAAAATTGTTGTATGACTCCTCCAGTATGTTATATAGGATAAGCATGAATTTCATGGTATGCTGGATATCACTCTGAGTTCGAAAAGTATGTTTCACAGAAACAGATTATCTTGTATATTTTAGACAAATACAGTGTTCAATAGAAATTCAGAAGGTGAGGAAGGATTATCAAATGGATTTTTCCTGGTTCAAACAATATGTCAAGTTCATAAAATATGAAAAATGTAATTTTTCTGCAAGATTAAAACTGCTTCAAGGACATTTTTTTCTGTACTAAATCACCTGAACATGTGTCTATAAGTGAATTTCAGAGGCAATACAGTTAGTAACCAACACTGGTATTTGCTGGCAGTGGAGTCACATATCCTTGTAACTTCTGTAATGCACTAGTACAACAAACACCCCTCTATGAGATTTTATTTGAGCTGGTCATCCACAGGATACAGTTCTTTGGCCAAGAGTGTCTGTACTTTGACAGAATTGGATTTTTGTTGGAAGGCAGGCAAAAGGAATTTAATCTTTTCTGCCAAGTGAGGATAATTTATTAAACTCATGTGATCTTGAAGTTTGATTGATATAAAGAAGGAGCACATGAAAAAAAGATTAAGCCACCTGATTCTGCATCCCTCTAACAAAATATGTCTCCATACTTTCTGTCCACATCTCATTTCTCTCAGTTCTGTGTCTTTCATCTCTCATTCTAATAAGTGCCCCCTGAGGCAAATGAGCTCTGTGTCTTGTTAGCAGTTTGTGGAGTAGCTCACCAGAAGGGCAGGCTTCAGCAGATAAGAAGACTTCTTTAGCAGACTCCATTGGAATCCTGTGGAAAGAACATATTTCTGGCAGTTGAGATAGCAGTGTACAACCATCAAATATCAGATACACTACTCTCTGGAAGACAGCAGTCCCTTTGCCAAAACTCTTCTCATTTCTTGTGAGAGCTAATGGGATTTACAGTACAAAAAAAAAGTGACATCATGCCAACCTGTGCTGTGTTAAATCCCACAGTGTCTTCATTAGTTTGGAGTCACTATATTGAAATAATAGTCTGGGTTTGGATAATTTAGCATGAAAACTCTGATAAATGTACTTTTTGTAGAAAGGTAAGGCGGGGCATCTAAATTATACAACAGGATGAATCACAGACATAAAGAAAAGGATACTGAAAAAGACCTCAAGACTTCATCTTGTGCATTCTGAAGCTCCAAAAGAGAATTAACTGTACATCAGAAATGAGAAAGGATCTAATAATCTTTATTGTTAATAAGATTTTCTTAATATATAGCATAATCTTCAGTGTCATAGTTTGAACCCATCAGTTTATCCGCTACAGATAAAAAAATACAATCCCTCCTTACCTCCCTAGAGGTAACTTACGTAGATGATAGTTTTCATGTGTTCAGTTGTCCTTCTGCTCTTTAAACGGAGTAACCCCAATTCTTCCAATCTTTCCTTCTTTGTGGCTTTTCTTTTTTCCCAAGACAACTGACCATTTTCTCTGCCCTCTGGACTCTTTCCAGTTGGTCTGCTTTCTCTTGGAACAGTTTTGAACAGGACACAGTGCTACTGGTTGCTGTGCTAGACAGATATATAATAGGAGGAATTCCTTAATGTATCAAGCAAATGCACAATCAAAGCAGTTTCTCTTTCCAATACACAGTTTGCATTCTTGATATGAAATGCTACTTACTTGTGAATAACTTGTGACTGACTGGTACCCCTCATTTTTTGGCAGAATGGCTGCCACATTTTTGTGAACTATTATTCCCCCTTAGAACCAGACACTTGTAAACACAAGTGCGTTGCAGTGTGTTTTCTCCTACAGGTAATTTCTTATTTGTGAAAAGCATTCTAAGTTTAATGTATCATGCCATGAATTTACTGTTCATGTGGGCTTATTGTTATCTACGAGGTGGAAGGATTGTTCCTTTATCCAAATCATTAATGACCTGGGCCATTACTTGGCCCAGAATGGACCCAGCTATAATCTTACTGATTATGTTTTTTGAGCTTGATAGTGAATGATTAAAAACTTATCTTAGTCTGCGGTTTTGGTGTTGGTATTTTTTGCTTGGTTTTGTTTTCCTTGTTTGTTCCCCAGCCCAGGTAGTTTTTTCACTCTTCCAGAAATAGTTTCACTTTAATATACTTTTGTAAATGTTGTGAGTCAATGCTACAATGTCAATAACATTAGTAATATTAAAACATACTATGTGAGCTACTGCTTCTCTATTTGTAAGGCTTGTTACCGTGTTGCAGAAATTAATAGCCACCATGCAAAAAAATACAAAGCAATATAGCTCAACTATCTCCAACCTTTTATGAATAACCTATATTTTCATTTATTCTAGTATTTTTCCAGAACTGATCTCTTCATTTCTTGACTTTATAAAGGTGAGCATTGTGTTCATCACTTCACACATTCCTCACACAACTTCTGAGAGTTTTCAGACAAAGCTAACAGATCTGACCTCGCTTCTCTCCATTGCCAAGGTATCTTAACATGTACTTCCTCAGGCTCAAGTGTGACTGTGTAAAGCACTCATTTCACCTCTTCAGCAGCCTATGAAGTAGCCATCTGTATCTCTGCAGGGATGTAGGTTCCTATCTCAGTCCAGGGACACTTAGTGCATCAACAACAACTAGAGACTTCTCCTGGAGACATGCTGTAGTGGTGTACTTGGGGATGAAGTGAACTGCAGTATTTTCAACTTATTTTTGGTCCTGTTCTTTTTCTATTTTAGATAGATTATTTTTTACTGAGTTTAGTTATTAGTCATGTAATTACAGTTCACCCTTTTATGAAGAATGATGGAAAATGTACCTCAGCCTTCTGCAAGCGAACTATCACTAGGTTTTTCTTTTCCTTCCAGATTTGTTTTGCTTTCTATCTCATTGCTTTTTGCAGTTAAATTTGTGGTTTATCCTTTATGACTTTGTTTCAGCATCTAGTGCCATTCTTTCATACTTGTCCTCAGGAGTTTGACCTGGTTTCTACTTTCTGTACATTCCCTTCTTGTGTTTCAGGTCACTGAAGACTGTGCTGCTTAGCCAAGTAGCAAAGTTGATCTCAGACTATACTTCCTATCCTCCTACTGTGTAGGATTGTTTGTGTTTGTACCCTAAACATAATTTCTTTAAGGAAGTGCCAACTCTACTGAATTCCTTCTGCTTTAGCCATGTTTCCCATGAGAACTTACCTTCCAGTTCCCAGAGTTTATTGGAGTCTTCTTGTATAGAGTTCATTTGGTTTGAATTGATCTTGCCTCTTGTTCTTCATCTAAAAATAATGCATATTATCACAACACAGTTACTCTCAACCAAATTACCTTTGCCCTCATATTCCCAACCACCCCCTTTCTTGGTTGCTTAGCAGGCAGCCTCTTGGCAGTCTGCTCTTGAAGCACTTGGCAGGCTCTAACAGCTGCTGTAGACCCTGTGCAGGGAGTGGTTAAATGCTGCCTGTTATTCCTAGAGACAGACACAGCACAGTGCTTTGTAATGTGCAACTGGAGATGCTCACCTAAACATTCTCAGGGAAACACTGGCTACTTTTAGCTGGGCATTTAATCAAAACAGAGACAAACACTAATTGTTCAGAGTGTTTCAGATGCTCTCCTGTGAAAGCATCTGTGTGGATATAGAAACATTTTACCCAGCCGTGAAGTCCAGGTAAGGAGAAGACAAAATCTTTCCCCTATTTCCTTTGCATACCTAGGCATAAAATTTAAATGGTGTGTCTCTCTGCACTGATCTTTCTTTGTCTGAATCTTTGTTGTTTATTTACCATCATTCAGAGGCATGGGAAATCTCCACTGAGGCTGTCTGATGGGTGAGTAAAATTGGATTGTTAGTGGCTTTTCATGTTACTATGATTTTGTAAGTGTAGGCAAATCTCTGCAAAGAGAGATTTCTTTTTCAGAGTTGGTTGGATTTTTTATTTGTTTATATATTTAGAAACTGACATCAAATATTTTAAGGCATAAACTGAGACAGTGTTTAGCTTTTGAAATCACACTGTGATGAAATGAATCTACAGAGGGGTTTTTTTTGGTGGCCTATTATTCATTGCTATGGCTTTCCTCAGTTAAGAAGTTGATATTATAGGGATTCTGGTGCCTGAAATGAAATGACAAAGGCATTCATTCACTTTCTGGCTTTGTTAAGGGTGGTATACATCTCGACTCTTCTAATTTCAATACAGTTTGCTGCTACATAGGATTTTGTCAAATTTCAAGCATTTCAGCAGAAATTTTTCAGTTCAGATATTTGCCTCAGGATATTTTTTAGAATCCTTTGAGCAACAATAGTTTATAGGTTTTTATACAGGGAATCTGTGCTCTTTTTTCTTATCTTAAACTATTCCAGTGACCTTTCCTCTAAGAAGTTCAGGTATATTGCAGAATTTGAAATAAGCATTTGAAAAATGATGTTAAGAGGTTCCTCTTGTACACTCTCAATGGAACCTCTTCTGCACAGGAGACTAAGCCATCCATGTTAAAGAACAAGGCAAGCATGATCAAGACTTCTAGGGAGAAATTGTTGTGGATCACTGGAAAAACAGATTACAGAAAAAAAATCAGCACTTAAGTGTGCCTTGATGACTAGTGTGAATATTGATGTGGGAGGGAACGAAAAGGAAAATGTGTCAGTTTAGTTTGGGAGATACTAAAATAACTACAGAAGCTGAAGTGCAGAGCCTGAGACTAGCTGAGTACAGAACGGAGAGTGAGAAACAGTGGGGCTGCTTGGGAAACTTGGAAGTAGGAGAGACAGTTCTGATGAGCTGGGCTCGGAAGTGGGGCTGTTGGAGGGGGGGCTGTGGGGCTGACTGAGGAGATGAAGGGAGGAGTCTGGCAGGGGGAGCCAGCAAAGAGCTGGCTTGTGCGTGAGGAAGGCTGAACAGCAAAATCAGGGTGAGATCTGATGGGTGTTTGGGAAGCTGGAAAACAGGATTTGCTGGGCAAGCTGCCTGGGGACAATATGAGGAAGGCTTTTGGAGGTGAGAATTTGCTGGAGATTGGGTTAAAATTTTGCCTGAGGAATAGAAGCAGGGACTGGGAAAGATGCGGTCACACCTGGAATGGGGGCTAAGGGAAAAGTTCTGGTGCCCATGCAAATATGTGTTGAGCAGGAGTGTTGGAGTGCTGCTGGAGAGTGGAGTGCAAAGAGGTGGGGGTACCAGGAGAGGAAGACTCTGGGCAGGCCATACTAATGGTGGGAGCAGGGGAAGCATTTTCCTTCTGTGCCAGGAATGGTATCCCACATGGCCAAGTCTCACCATTTTTTTGCTGCCAGCAGGTAAGACTGATAAGTTTGGGACTTATCACTGTTGATGCTGGCTTTGTGCAGAAGATAGCAACCTGCTGCCACTATTAGTTGTTCTTACTAGAGTATCATGAGACTGGTCAGAGGACCTGATTCACCACTGACAGTGATTTTTGTGCATGTTTTTATAATACTTCATGAATATATTTTTCAGCATCTTTTCAACACCCAGTTTTTAAAGAAACAAGATACTCCACACAACGTTTGGTTCATAGGACAAACATGTTCTGGAGACACTCAAGGGCTGTGCAGTAGGATCCCTACTACCTATGGCAGATGAAAGGGGGTGTGTAGTGAACCAGGAAAGGGTTTTTAGGATGAGAGTTTGTGTTCTTTTTCTGCTATGATAATCCCATGTGGTGTGGGATGCCCACCTTTTCAGACACTCATTGTCTCTCCATTCTTCATTTTCTGGATACTTGAGCAGACTCTGGAAACCAGATTTGCAGATTTTTCAAGCATTTGTATCTGCAACTGAATCCGCAAGTCTATTTCGAACTTAGAGTGTACTGTAATGACAAGTGCTCTGAAACGTCAAGTCTTTAGTTTCAAGACTGTTCTGCCAAAAGCCAGCAGACACTTCATTTTATGGTCTTTATGATTTAGCTTATCACTTTAATCCTACTGTCTCCAAACTTAATTTTTCATACTGCATGTGTCATAGTATGCTATAAGAATATGTTTTGTAGAAACAGACTTGAAACATAACATATCTGCTGAACAGCTTGCCCTGCAACAGAGAGGAGAGCAGAAGGGAAAGGAAAAATAGGCATTGATTCATGTAGGGAGAGAGAAAAAGGTATACACACAGTTTGTCAGTAAGTGTCAGGATGTTTCAGGCAAAGAGGTTATTTCTGTATAAGAGCAGACAGAAATCAGTGGTGTTAGGACTTGTACATGATTCCTGTAAAGGAGTCTCTGAAGGAGTATAAAGAAGAAAGACTGGGGGGGATTGAGAGTAGAGGTATGGTTTCAGACAAAATTCGTTTTGGATCCTGAAAATGAGGTTCAAAATCTAGACTGGAATGACAGGAGAAGCTGGATGAGATAGGAACAAAAAGGAAAACAATTTAAGCAGAAATGCTTTGTATTCACTGGAGTGTAAAGAGAGAAAGAGAGGTCATAGCTGTCATCAATTATGGCTGAGGGGTACTAGGGGTGGGGACACATGGGTATAACAATGTGAACAGCAAACAGGAGTTGCCTGGCAGTGGTGTGCTAAGTAACTGGGACTTTTATAAACAGTTTTGACTGTGGTATTTGGTGTGCAATGATAGGAATGAATGAATCAAGCTTGCACAGGGAGGTGAAAAGTTGGAGGGGACAAAGAGGATCTAGGTCTGAGACAAGGCGGGTAGACCTGAATGGCAAGGAAAATATTGCTATTACTGACTGAGAAGAGAAACATGGGAGAGGACAGTAAGACATATAAAAAGGCAGAGGATTAGTTATATACATGACAAAGCAGACGGATTTTGTGAGGCTCGTCTCCTATGAAACAAGCCTGGGAGGAGATCATTCATTGCCATCATGGCTGGTGTGCACTGTTTTAAACTTTTCTTCCATACTTCCTTTTTTTCCCCTTTTTCCTTCTTTCCAAGTTTTTTAGGCTTATCTAGATTCCCTAAAAGAAAGTGGTGAAGTTTGCTCTCCTGTGATTGGTTTTGCAGTGATTTAAATGGCAGTTGATAAGTGTATGGAATTCTGAATTAAGTGCTTTGATAGAAAGGCCCCACAGCCCATTACCAGATGTCAGGCACCAAAAGCAATAACAGGGCACTGTCCAGTCCCCTGGGGCTGCTCCCCACAGCCCAGGACCCCATGTCAGCCTCCTGAAGTCACCAGTCCCTGCTCCAGTTATGCTGCAGCGGAAAATGGTCTCCAGCTTCCCAGGTCCCAGCCAAGCTGGGCCCACCTACAAGCTGGGTCTCCTCATTGAACCTTGATTTTCTACTTAGAAAATCAAAAGTCCGTGGCCTTTCTGGCTGCAGTTCCATGAAGGAAAAGAGAGACAAGTTTGATCACATAGTAAGGGCTGGGTTCCAGTGCACGAGTGACTGCAATGCATATGGTCCCATTCCTCTTTACATGTCTGTGGTAGTTTGTTGGATAATTAGCATATTGCTTTCTATGAATTTCTTTGAATTTGTTCCTCTTTGTCTTCACTGAATTATACTTTGTGTCTTTTTCAGTCCAGTTCTCAACCTCCCTTTTCCACAACATTGTTAGAACAGGCTACAGAATCTACTTGCCTTCGCCCCCAGCTCTGCCACTTTTCCTTGGGTTTCTGTTTCCTGCCTCTCTCTGGGAGCTTTTCTGTCAGACTTGCTGCTGCCTTTTCCCATGTACTATTTTTTTTCTCTTCACTTTGGTCCTTTTCATGCCCAAATTGGCTCTTCCTTTCAGTTGCTCTTTTGTGGGCTGGTTGGTAACAGTTTTAGCACACTGGCATCATAACGTGTTGGCATCCCTGAAAGGGAAGACTTTTGGAGTGATTTTAGGTGAAAAATGTAATGGCTCTGTAGGTGCTTCATAAACTTCATCCAAAAGCAGGGGCAGCAGAGGAGAAAGCAGGAACTGTTTTTTAGTTATCACAGGCTAATGGTAATGGGGGCTACCAATGTGACTCATCAGGAAGTAGAGCTGAGGTTTTAAAACTGCATGAGAAATGATAGATTAAGAAAAGCTTTGGAAGGTAAGACAAGGAGATGACATAAAATTAAGTGTAGAAGGAAAAGCTAAAAGGCAGGTATAAGAAGTGGTATAATGAGAATAATAAGCAGATTCATGATGGCAATGAGGAAAGTATCACTACAGTTGCTGAGACCAGAAAAAAGTCCGATGAAGTAATGGGGGGCTGAGATGACCACTGTACAGAACAAGAGTTTTAGATTGTGCCTGCAATGGAAATTATTACTTTGTACCCACCTCAGTTCTGTGAAGTGTGCTCCTTCTGTAGGACACCCTCGTCAGCCTTTTCCTCAGTAGCTCCCAGCCTAGCCCGTATGTTGTCTCCCCACTGAGCTTCTACCCATCCTCACCTAACACCATTCAACCCGTGCTTCAAATGAGATTACGTTAAAAGCTGTCTTTTGTTGGCAAAATGACCCAGATCAGATACTTTTCTAGCCCTTGGCTGTCTGTAACTTGCCTGAGTTTCCTAATCCATTACTGATTTTCCACTTCATGGACAGGCCAGCCTGGCTGCTAATGCTCTACTTTCTGGGGTCTTTCTGCCTTCTGTCCACCCATCACAATCTGAAGCAAGGGTGCTGCAGGTTTGGCCGAACAAGACTCTTGCTCTTGCAATTCACTCTGATAGAACAGCACATACAGAACTGCATCCAGAGCTTGGTTTTCCTATCCAGGCTGTTGTTGGGGGCTTTCCACACGTCATCTCCTCCTCACCTTCTATGTACCCACGCACATATCAGTATGTATGTATTTGCAGTTGTCTTTTTGAAGGGATTAACAGGGCTTAAGTGCAGAATGGGTTTCAGCAGCTGAGAATGTTATCTGTTTTCAGAGATTTTCCCTACCTTCCACTGAGCTGCCCTACAGGTACTATTTTTTACTTCTGGCTTCAAATATATCAGGAACACAAATAAGTATTGTTGTAATTTCATTCTTTTAATCTGGAAAGTTCCACTTATCAAGTGGGTGCAGAGGATCACCCCACATGCTCAGCTCTGACCAAGGTCTGTCTGTGAAAAATCAGCTTGAGACACACCTTTGTAAGTTTATTACCAGAAGACTTTAAATCATTATCAGCCTACACTGTTAGTTTACTTGGAGCAAATAATATGCCAATGTAACTGATATTAATGTGTTTTGTAACTATTCATGTGTGTGTATATATATGTACACACGTGTGTGTACATGTACTTCTGTACTTGGGTAAGAGGTGCCGCACAAAAAGACTCAATATTATTCAATACTACCAGCTAGAATACTTATTGTTTCTGAAAGTATCAAAATATTATTTTTTAAGTCTTTTCTTTTTAAATATTTTTTTAAATATTGAAGATTTTTCAATTGCAATGGTTCAGAAATTTCAGGAGAAGGATTAGGTAATGCTATATTACGAATCATTGTTTCAGCAGTTCAAGGACAGAACAGTGTGTACAAAGTGACACCTGTGCAAGGCAATGCAACCTATTCCTTTGGTGCCTGTTCTAGAAATAAATCTGCATGGCAGGAGGAAGAACTTCAGTCTGAGTGTGATGTGTTAGGTCATGTACTCGTGCGACTATCATAAAAACATCTTTGACTGTCTGAGTATTTCCTAATTGAAAGAGTACAGGAGATTTTCTATCAGACCTTGTTTTGGTCGGGGGAAAGGAACTCATTATAAACCTCAAGCTGGTGGTTGGATAAGTGTGAGTGGTTGTGGTGTAGCTACACATGCTCAGTTAAAGTCCAGACCACTAACAGACATAGGTGGAGGCTGCAGAAGGTCTAGTATCACAAAATGTAAAGCAAGCATGAGGCAAATGAAGCAAGAAAAAGCAATTTAACAGAAAAAAAAAATCCAATAACTTCATCATATGACAATTTTGTGACACCCCTGGAAAAGTCCAACACAGAGATAGAGATCTCTTCTGGGTCAGTCTCGCCTGCCATGCAGGGGATGTGCAAGTAGGTTGTCAGCCACTTCCATACCCAGTGCACCGTGTAGAAAAGGGAGATGTTGAAAGCAGTTAAAAGCAGAAAACTGTCAGAAATTTCTTGAAGTAAACAGAAGGATGGGAAGAATATTTTATGGTCAGCAAACTTGACAACAAAGATAAGAACAACACTATATAATGGTTTTGGTTTTGTTACATGCAGTGAGCATATTGGGAAGAAAAGAATCTTTAAAATGGAATTGTATAGGGACATGGTAGAATTATCAGCAGTGCAAAGAAGGCTTGAATTTAGCAAATATTTTTAATTTTATGAGGGCTTCAGGTCTTTTTGCCATTTTGCATGCACATGAGATAATTGGCATTGCTTTCTCCAGTTATCTGTGCCCCATTTGTTACCATTCTTGGCTTGAACAATTGCTCTGGCTGTTCTCATATAGAAACCTGGGATTGTTGTAGGAAACTGATGTCTCCAGACTGACTCAGTATTTTTGTCTGGTTTGGTTGATTAAGGCAATAGCAGTGATATAGTGGATTTAGAATTGTATAAAACATTTGACTTGACATGGTGGCGTGTTTTAGCTAAGCTCGAAAGACATCAAATCAGCTGGACACACACTGAAGAAATTAAACAGTAATTAACTGGCAGGCCTCAAAAAATCTTATCACCTGATAGCAATCCTTCTTAAAGACTCCTGCAAAAAAGGATTTTGTGAGGATAATTTTTGCTGCCTGGTTTACTCTTTAGTAATGACCAAAAGAGTCAGAAAATTATTTTTGATGTAATTTGCAGAATCCAGTAAGATATACAGATACTGAAAATATCAAGCCATAGCTATGTATAGTTGATTTATAATGATGTGATCTGAAGAACAAGGAAAAACCAACAGTGCAGTGTAAGGCTGTTACCTGGAAGATTTCATGCTTCATTAAAAATAAAATTTAAAAAAACCAAACACAAGTCCCCCTCCCTCTCTCTTTCCCCCTCCCCCTTGTACAATAAGAACAAAGCAGATTAATGTCTTATATTTAATTTTTAGGATCTTCTTTTCTGGGAATATTTAAGATCCAAATAGACATTTAGACCCCTGTCTCCCTGTTTTGTTACTTTTCAGTAGAATAAATTTCTGCTTTTTTTTCACAAGTCTTATGATGCCATCTTTCCGTCTTGCCTGAGAGAGCCCTTTGGTTACAGCAGAACTAGTCCATTTAGTATGGACTTGTTGTGTCAATAGACTCACCACTCCTTGACTGAGGAATGCCTTGTAGTTACCTAAAATCACACTTAATTCAAGGTAGGATGAGGGAAAGTGCAAATAGAAGTGTTGAATCCTTACATCTTAAATAGCAAATGCAATTACAAGTATGTGGAAAAGCCATAATAAGGACAAGTTCATCTCATTTACAGACCCTGACACCTCTGACACCTACTGACAAAGGTGCTTTTCATTTTGGATTTTTTTCTCTCCTTTTTAATTTCCAAGTGACTTGTTCCTTTTTGATAAAATGTCTCTCAGAATTTTCTTTCCTCCTCTTCCTCAGGTTTCTCTTAGGTGACTTCGATCACCGGAAACTTTGCATTACACAGAACTCCATACTGGGGTCTCCCATCTGAAAACATCTTCTGAAGAAACCTTCAGACTTCACCTTAAGGTAGCTTCATGTCGTGTTGACCTCACTGGTTGAGGGCAGTGTTAACTCTTACTGCCAGTCTGCTCTGTGAAGTTTTCTAAGGAGTCCAGAAAGATTTCACCTGTCATCTTGGAGCTTGTTCTATCCCTCCTTATGGTCTGATTGTTCTCCTGAATTTAATTAAATATTCTTTTGCTTCCACAAATATGCATATGTCTTAGAAGAGGAGTTGTCTCCTGTGTTTACCTAGCTCCTAAGCAGCTTCTTTCCCCTAAGGAAGCAAGTCTCTTCTATTTCTCTGTGGTGACTCATTGACATGTTTCCACATGATATATGTCTTATAGCAGATGTCTAGCAGTAGTGTTATTAGTAAATATTCATGATACAAGTATCTAAACAGAGGGTGAAATTCATCTAGTTCATTTCCTGATTCCTGAGAGAGGTATGATAACATTACTTCTCTGAAGTGACAGCATTTAAAGTGAACGAAGCCCAACAGCTTTTTCCTAAGCATACTCTGACAAGGAGTCCTTGTACAGAATTATTTAGTCATATTGATTTTAATTGCTACACAGTGTGAAATTGTATCTTCAAACTGCTTCTGAAAAAGAATAAAAAGGGAACAGTCAGTCTTGGCCCTCATGAGGTCAATGAACAACCTGACTGACTTTAGCTGGCCTTGAAAACAGCCTCTGGTGCATTAGGACTCAAGGATCACACAGTGAAATGAGAATTGATGCACAGTGAAGAAAAGATTAAAGGCAAATCTTCACAAATTTTTCTTGTAGCCTTTACAATGATCTTATGCAGCCAAGAAAATGAAAAAGTATAGGGTAAATGCCATTGTGTCTAAGAATACTGCATTAATTTGAATGAGTATTGTAACATTTTACTGTAAATACAAGTAAATTTTTAATACAAAGATAGTGAACAATGTCCCTCTCCATTCACAAGGTCATAGCTACACTAAGAGAGATTTAGCTATGAGTAATGCTGTTAACGGTATAAGTCTGCAGATATTCTGGTAAAAGTGTGTAATATCAAAAATCACATGTCAGCCCTGAAAGGAAGAAGCCTTGTGCTCAAGTACAGTTTCAGCAATGTAACTGGTTCTGCCTCTGCTGCTGTCTCAGAACACACCAGAAACCAGTTTCCATTATGGCAGCTGGGGTTTATGTACGTCCACACAACAGGTGGCATACAACTTCCAAAGTGATCCTATTATATCTTGTAAAATGAAACAAAATACAAAAATTTGGGGAAAAAAAAGAATTTACATCCTCGAGAAACCCAGGCAATGATGTGTTTATTGCCAACAGGTTCAGGGTGAAAACTTAAGAAGTGGAAAAGGAAGACAGTGCTGTTTGACTTTTTTTGATTGTGCAGACTTTATGGAACAGAAAGAGAATGTCATGTTTGCCAGTTGTTATTGTTTTGCACTTCATTTTGCAACCTCCAGTGAAACCACGATGATGAAAAGCTCTCTACTGGGGGAAACAGATTAAGATTTCACAGAGCATTTAGATAGGTCTCTCTCCATGATGTGCAAGGAGACAGAATGAGTGAGCACAGGAGAGAAAATATGTTGTGTTGGACTGCATTTGACTTTTCTCCTTTTATCTGGGAACACAGAACAACTCCTTCTCTGTTGTTCTCTCTACCACTTCTATACCTTTCCTGTCCTACTGAACCATTTTGGGGCTCTTCTGCTGCAGCAGCAATGGCAGCAAATATATCAACCATGCAGTGTCTTTGGAGAGGGAGAATGGGAGAATTCAAGTTAACCGTTAGGATTCTCTGCGGGAATAGGGAAAAGTTTCTCCTGCAGTGATTTATTTGTAGAAAGTGGAAAACTTCAGGGCAATAAATGGAAAGGAACTTATCCTGAATGTGTCATGGTCTTTGCAGATATGCCTGTTACAGGTTACAAAGAACTTTGTGTTCCCAGATGCTAAAGGTTATTAAAAAAATACAACTTTGTAATCCTAAATGAAGTTATTGTTCCTTAACAGCTTTGAAAGAGGACGGAGAAGTATTTGCTCATAAGCAGTAAATTCTTTTGAGAAAAGGGGTAATTCTGGAATACTTCTAAATGGTCATATTATTTGTTTGTTTGGTTTAATAATACAATTGTGGTTAGTCTTCCATAAGAGAATATTTACTTACTAGCAAAGCCTAATTTTATAGGGCTCGAAAGGTCTTTCTGCTGTCCTAAATTCTGTAAGAGATTTACATGTTATCTTTGTTATATCAGTCATACAAAATCTAACCTGAATTATCTTTCCTTGTCGACAGAAAGACAGATTTCCACTCTAGAAATCACATCATTTTCCTTCCTGTGAGAATAACATGAACCAGAAGGTGTTGATTTTCCTTCTCCCAAATTTCTTATTTGGGATATTTCTTTTTGGGTTTTTCTTTAAGAGACAAAAAACCCTAACAGGTGAGTAAAGAAATTACCAAGAAGATTTAATGTTTTGTAGAAAGAGAGACACCTTTTCCAAAAATGTTAGAAAGTGACTATGGAGCCCAAGATATAAACAAAACTGTGAAAATATCCAAGGCCTTGTCACTGTGGTAGCTATCTTAGCAATATATGAGAGGAGAAAAACATGATGTTGGAACATCAAACCTGCTTAGACTAATACTGCTAACACACTGGAAGTTTTCATTTTGATAAATGTTTCACTAGGGAGGGTAGTTTATTGCATGTTTTCCATAGTCTAGTTTGGTTACAGTAAAAAAAATTGATTTTAGCATCTTTTGTATGCAGGGTGATAGATTGAGTGCTATGATTGTCACAGATAAAGAGATTTATATAAGACTCTTTCACTGAAATGGTTTGAATTTCTTCCTTGGCTACAGATGCTTTTTCCAATCCTACTGAAAATTGGCTGGCAATCCAAAACAGTCGGAAAAACACACTGGCTTCTGTCTGCCTGAAGAATAACCTCAATAAACCAAGAAGCAATTTGGATTCTCATGTTGCAAACCAGCTCTTTGTGGAGCACAAGCATAAATTTATATACTGTGAGGTGCCCAAGGTAGGCTGCTCCAACTGGAAGAGAACAATTTTTCTTCTTCAATCAGACCTGGATGCAGAAGCTTCAGAAATTGAGCATGACCACATCCACCATACCCAAGTGATCAAAAGGCTGCTGTCTTACCGTCCTGCCATGCAGAAGGAATTTCTAAGCAATTACACCAAAGTGATGTTCACCAGGCATCCCTTGGAACGGCTGGTTTCAGCTTACAGAGACAAACTCCTGCACTTTGAGCCATTGTACAGTATCACTATTGCTAATGAGATTAGGGCAATGTTCAGGAAAAATAAAAATTCTTCTGAAAAAGTGAGTTTCCAGGAGTTTGTCAGCTTCATTACAGGAAAACCACCACATACTCTTGACATTCACTGGAAACCAATGTATCTGCTCTGCGATCCTTGCAACATTCACTATGATATTATGGGTAAGTATGAAACTCTTGGGTTGGACTCTGAGCATGTTCTGAAGGTCATTGATGCACCAGAGAGCCTGCAATACCCCAGCTTGAAGAGATATGGGTCAGAGAAACGAACTGATGGTGATATCACCCTGGAGTACCTCAGACAATTGACCTCAAAACAAATTGAGAAGATAAAAAAATTGTATGAAATGGATTTTTTTTTGTTCAACTACACTATGAAATATGAGGATTATATTTCCCTGAATGACTGATGTAGGTTGAATTAAGAAGTTTCCTTTGTATAAAACAGGCAGAACTTGTCCTCACAGGAGCTTTACAGGTGGGTTGGTGATTGCTGCTGAGATTATCCTGGAGTTTGTAGATATGATGTATCATCCTAAATATTCTTACAAAAAATCCCTGCCATGATCTCTTGTATCATGCAGAACTTTACCTATTAAAATGATTGTCTTCCTGTTGATCTTTAACACCATATGTTTGTTTCACGAAAACTGTTCATAAATGACAGATTTTGGTCCATTGGTAAGAGACACAGGAAGGATGAAGATTGTTGCTTTTCCCAATGAATATGTTAGAACACCATTTTAATGTGTTTTTTTTAATTAGAAAAAGACATAAGAAGCAATAAATAATCTGCTTGAGAGTTAAACCACTCTGTCTGCAAGAGCCTTGATCATGAATGCTGTAGGAAAGGAGCAAATAACTTCAGGTGCTTGAAGCTGCATTACACAGAGCCAGAATATCTTCCTGCCTAGCAGTGGTCTCATCACAGCCCATGAGCCCCACTCCTCAAGCAGCACAGCTGTCAGCAATCCAGACAAAGTTTCCATTATAGCTCTTAAACACCTTCTGATGAGCAGATCTGGTATTCATGGTGACTTCACAAACTCTTTTCATCACTTTTGTAAGCATTATGGTTTGCTTTTAGCAGAAGGTCTGAAAAATACATTGAGGGGTTTTTTTTAGAAGTAGTTAGAGGTACCTTCTAAACTGTACAACTGGGGTGGTGTATGATCTAAAATCTCACTGGAAAGGTGACTCTTATTTATTCTCCAAAAGCACTTAACACTTAACTGGTCGATGGACAGGCCAGTCAGTGCAGTGGGAACAATGTCTGGGCTTTCCCATTTGTGCCGTAGGAATCCATTAGCCCCTGGGACTTAGATGAGCATGGCACTCGGGAGGAGATGGGTAACCTTAGATAATACGTTCATTCTACCTGTGGCTTTCTCACCTTACAGGAGAATGAGTGCAAATAAAATGTGGAATTTTGCTGAGGGGAACAATGAAACGTGGGAGAAGTAACTCAAACCATTAGCTACTCCTTATGTTCCTAGGTGACTTTGGTTTTAGATCACTGAGGAATCTCTAACTGCTATTATATTAGGCATGAGATTTGTCCCTTTTAAAAGGAAAATCTGTTGCCTGGTCACATTCAAATTTAAATTTGTGACCATATTAATTATAACAAGTTTTAGCAACTAATTGTCACTATTAGCACCACCTCAAGGGGCAGTTGGTCTCTCAGCAGCTCAACTTGAAAATCTCTCAAATGCACTTAGTTACTCTCAGCTATATCTGCAAACGTATAAAGGCTGGCAGGCTAGTCTTGGACCCAAAGTTGGCTCTCAGCTTCTCATCACACAGAAAAGGACAGATACAAAATAAGTTAATCACACAGTAGTCACCAATGTGTACAGCCTTTGCTGCCAGCAGCACGGCCAAGGCAGAGAGAAAAGGAGAGTGTGAAAAATGTACACAATGGGGTTAAGGTTATGAGGGTTTTGAGGAGCCCTCCCAGTGCAGGGGGTGGAATGCAGGGATTATCTGCTGCTGTGGGAAGGTGCAGTGATATATGACATCAATTGGAGACAGTGATTAGGCCATGGTGACAGGACAAGGCCCAGAAAGAAGTGCTCTCTAGCCTCCTGGACAGCAGATTGTACACAAGCCAGGACTAGCAATTGGTACATCTGGCAGGTCTTGCCTGGCTGACTATTTCATAAATGGGGCAGCTTTGGCACAAGGAGAGATCCAAAGTGAGAAGGTCAAGCAAGAGCAGCAAGACAATTTTAAAAAAAGAAAAACTTATTATTTTATGCAGAATGATTCACATTTCTGCATCTTACCCTCAACACCACCATATTGGGTGTCCCCATAACCCTACTATTCCCCAATACTGGATTGCTCATGCTGCCCTGGCAACCCTGTAGTTCATGTAGGTTTTTCTTTTTTTCACTTGTTAGCTTTCCTTAGGCAGAAGAAGCTGGAAATTACTCCCATCAAACTTAAGGCTATGCAGAAGGATGTGGTCTCTCTCTTTTTCCTGAACCAGAGCTAAGCGCTTCTCCTACTTTCTTTGATAGATCATGCAGAGGTAGAGGGGAACAAGATTTGCTTCATAACACACTTCTACATGATAAATCCCTCCAGAGCTATATCTGAAGCTGTAAGTATATCTAAAAATACATGAGTACTCTCGCACCCTCAGCCAGCCTAGGAGAGCTCTGGAGAAGTGATACTGACAGAGTTTGAGAGGTGTCTTTGCTATCAGCACTAAGAGTTAACGCCCCCCTCCAGTGTCTTGCTGTTAGATGTGAGTCGCTTTCTATTCTTATTTCCTCTTTCACAGAAGTTCACATATTGTTCCTACAGTGGTGACAGAAAACTGATGGTAATTCATTCATCACAAGCACTAGTCAGCAGCAGAAGGGTGTCTATTAAGGCAGAAAAATCTCTGTAACTGTTCACAGCAGACTTTGAGTTTTGACATTTGTCTATAGGGAACTGTAAGTAGCACATCGCCTCAGATCACTGGCTGCTGTAATGCTGTTTAGCTGGTCTGGGTCTGAACAAAAAAAAGCTGCAGAGGACATTTGTGTGCATGCGTGCCCCTATAACAACAGCTTTAGGACACAGCATCATATAAGAATGATATAAATTGTGGATTACCAACAGTAATAAAATGAGAATAATGGGTTTGAAAAGAGAATAATCTGTTGGAAAATAGAAAAAAACCTCATTCTTGATATTGTAGTATAATAAAAGTTGAAGGCTCTTGACATTGTCCTAGGCAACGTACAAGAACTGAAAGACACCTGTAAACTTTATGATGAAAATTATAACACAACTCTTCATGCAATGGAAGAGAGGTTTCCTGTTCTGTCTTCCCAATGAGGGCACTGTCCAGAACAGAACTGTCCAGAAGGCTCTAAAGTGAGCTGAGCTCCCTCCTGGCTTTTGCCCAGAGAGTAGCCCCCGGTGGTATGTCGTTCCTTTGGATATTAACTCTTGGTGATGTGTTCCTGGGAGGAAAATGGATTCTTGCAGTTGGGAGCAAGGACGGAGGCAGTGTGGTAAGGCTTAGGCCCCAGGGAGGAGTTGAAGGGGGAGGGAGTGCCATAATTGATCTTCTGATTTATTGTTATATGCCTGTGGTATGATCATTGCTATGTTCATTTCTGATTACCTTAATAAACTGTAGCGAGTTAACATATTAACCTATTTGTTTATCCTTCCCAATAAAATCTGTTTAAAAAACAAACCCTCCTCAAATCTGTTCTAGCAAATCAAAACAAAGGCCGCATGCTATTAGACAATAATCTATACAAAGCTTCTTGCCTCTGCTTTGCTACATATTAATATAAGACTGCCTCACAGAAATTTTAAAGAATTGAAAGAATTAGCAAATACTAACGTGTGCTCCAGTTTGGAGAAAAAGTGCAAATAAGTGGGAAAAGGAAGAGAAAGAAAAAATCTTGCAAAGTCAAGCCTGCATCTTTCCCGCAAATCTATCTATCAGCATAGAAAATAAGAGAACTTTTCCCATTCTCATAGAAATTCTCACACACACTTTCAGGATAGGTATCCACAAACCAGACATCATATTTTGTTCATGGAAGTATAACAGGTCTAACAGATTACTAATGTGTGACAGCTATGGAGACCATGTCACCAGTTGTTCTTTGAAGATGTTTCCTCCACTTTAAAAACAATGATTCTGCCTGCAAGCACTCCTAATTTTTCACCCAGTTTTGAATGTGAGTCTTAACAGGTAAACTGTAATTAGTGGCTTCTTGCTCAGAGAACTTCAAAGAGCAGGACAGTTGTGAACAAAATAAAAGGTGTGAGCAATGAAACTTCAAGTGCTTGCTGCTCCACAGAAGCGACTCTGACTAACGGGAAGAGGAGAAAACAGCACTCATGCAAGTGATTGCACATCAGACAAACAGCACTGCTCACTGCTCACAGCTAGAAGGTGATTCTATTTCTGTGTTCAGACTGTTAATAAGTCAAAAGCTTTTAGCTCGATGATCACCAGGGTTTTTTTGGCTTGTTTGTCATAAAAGTAGAAAAAGGAAACAGGAAAAGAAAAAGGTACCAACGGTCCATGTTTATGCTGTAGGCCTGATATGATATCTCTCTGTCACAGCAGTTCTTACCTCCCTTCCTTCCAGAATTATAAATTAGGACATGCTTTAGTATAAAACAAAAAGTTACTGAATTGAGTGACATACGTAAATCAACGTAAAAAAAATAAAATCAAAACAGGCAGAGAATTTACCTGATAGGAATGTCTGAAATTTCAGGAACTTCCTCTTGCAAGTTCTGGACAGGTATCAAATGTACACAGGGGGGCAGTTACAATGCTGCTTCTAGTAAGAATTGTTTTTATAGAAAAAGCTCAAGTGATCATAAATGTCAGTCAGGATCCTGAGACTGAAAGTCCAAATAAATCTCCAGAGCAAAAATGAGTGATGCATCAGAGGATCAGGTCTGTGAAAAGGAAATGGCTCCACACTGTTTCAGCACTCATGTACACCTCATTTTTGCTCACCACTATAAGAACACTTCCTTTACATCTTTGGGACCCAGATTATGGCTTCTTTTGGAGATGTACCAAAGCTTAGCAAGATGAAAGGGCTTTCTCAAAAAGTCCCATCATCCCGTCCTGTAAAGCCGTTGTTAACAAGATTATGCAGCATTTGTGGAGTCTCACCAAAGGAACAACAGTTCAGCCACAAGTGGAGCTCAGAGCAGAATTTAGCAGGAATACCCAAAGCCAGGTAGGCATACTCCAGTTTGTACTTCTGTGGTGTAGCAGAACAAGGGGGAGAGCCTTTTACCTACAAATCTATGATTAATATCCTGACTCCTACCTCACTTGATTTCATTGTCCTCCATTTTTTCCCAGATCCCTTCTTCAGTATTCACCTGAACTCCATGTATGGACCCCTGCTGAGTTCCCACAGCTGGGAGCTTCCAAACAGGTGCTTCAGATGCTGACTTATTCAGGCACAGGTTGTTGCCAGGTGAATGTTGCTGGATGTATTACAGCTATTGTAAGAAGGCTTTTTGAGTGAGAAAGTTCTTCAAGCACCTGCTCCATCAGTGGGGTATTACATACTAGAAGCTGAGATAAATACAAATATAAATATAAATATAAATATAAATATAAATATAAATATAAATATAAATATAAATATAAATCTGTTTTGAAGGCATTTCCCCCCCTTAAAAATAAACTCATCTTCCATTAAGATAGGTGTAGTGGGTAAGGAAGAAAGTTCTTTTTGGAATCATTTACATCAGGTCTCAGAGGCCTCTGTTAATCATATACCAAAAGTAACAGGAAACTCTCCCTCATGAGAGGGCATCATTCTCTTCAGGGTTAAGTTTTGTTTATCCTCAGAGAACTGTTAAGATTTGTCCTCAGGGGTGCCTGCATGGTAAAAGAGACCCTTAAGATTTTTAGCTTGCAAGAAGCATGGAAAAGTAGAGTGATGAATTTTGGAGAGAATCCACCTGATGCTTGAACATTAAACCATTAATTTTGGGTCCATCCTGTTTCAGAAAGACAGGTAAGAAACAAACACAGGGAAAAAGCAACCAAATTAATATAACAAGATTATTATCCTGAAGATAGCTTCTGGCTAGGAACTTAAATTCAAGACCCTGCCTACAATGCCAGCTGCTGCTTGCAACTTCCAACAAAGCTGCTTTGCTTCCAACAAAGTTCTTTGTGAAGCAGCTAAGCAAGCCAATTTTTCAGGCTTTTCACACTGGTAATGTTTCATTTCTGTTCATCTGTGCTGCTCTTTGAATTCTCTACAGTTCCAAGTGGTCTCCAGCTCTTCCACAGCAGCCAAAGCTGGGTGTACCCCTGTGACTTTACAAATGCCATGTAGATTAAAAGTATGAACTAAGGCATACCACATATTACTAAGTTCTCATTTGTATTGTCAATTCAATGCTACTTCAAGGCCAGCCCTCGTAGGAGTACATGAGTTATTGTGATTTCAAGACTGAGCCATGATACTCCATGAAAAATATCCCAGGACTTGAGATGTGGATTCTAATCCAAGCTCTTGAACCTGGACTGTTCAAACTCTCCAGCCTCATGAGGCCATACTTTTGGACGTTTGGGTTTGGTTCTGTTTTGTTTTGTTTCCCTGTTGGCTGCTAGGATCCTTGGAAATTAGACATTGAAACTCCCGAGGTCTTCGGAGCAAGTAACCAACAATCATCCGCGTCCATATGGGGCCATCTGGTGGTGAAAGGCGCTCGGCAAGGGAGGTTCGCTCAGAGAGAGATTCTTGATGGTTGTTACGTTTCAGTTCTTTTTTCCTTGAAGCCTTGTGTCTCAAGACTCTCATGCCTGTTCTTTCTGTCCCTCGGCTTCTCTCCCCTTCTCCCTCTGATTATCTTCGCCTTTCCCTGGAACAAGAATTCAGTTTCAACTTGGCCACTTTCTTGTCCCTGTAGTTTTTTACATGTTCACCACAAGATTTTCTCCCTAACTTGCTTGGTGAGGACTGACCAGCTGCTGACACTGGAAGTTAAACTGTGTTGTTCCAGCAAGAACTTCTTGTTTCTGTGCAGCACTTAGCTTCTTCCATGGTGAAAGCGTACCTTTTAAAATCTTTTTCTGGCCTGCAACTGGGCAGAAAACGATGTCATTATGGATTTGATTTATAATTAAGCTCTAACTGAACTTTATGGTTCAATTTTATATAAAAATTACTTATGAAGACAGTTATTATTCACTTTAATATATTTAGAAAAGCTTTTTTTTGTGTGCGCTGTGATTAATTTCTGTTGTTGTTTCAGGGAGATGTTTATCCATTCAGTCTCTCTGAATATCTCTCCATGAGTTTTGTCTTCATTTGACAACATGAAAAACAGGTATGGTATGCAGTTATACATGAATATTTAGCCTGTCACCAGGCATTTTCTGTGTAATGTGCAACTCAATACCTCCATTAATTTCAGCCAAAGTTCTGATGAACAGGATGAAAGCTGAAATAACGTCGTTTTCCGGGAATCTGTATGCACGTGTATCAAACTGAAAATGTTTTCATGACAATTACAAAAAATTGCCTATGAGAGAAGTGCAATTCCTAGAATGAAAATGAAAGCCAGGAAACAAACTGTAATCACTGTCCCTGCATCATCTCAGCCCAATCTTTCAATTTCTGAAGGTGCTTGTGCTCTCAGAGGCAATTTCTCAAGCTCTTCGGCAAGAACTTTGATAACATTATAAGAGAAATAGGGTTCATTATTACTCCAACTGATACACAGAGAAAAAACCCTACAAAAATACTAGGTTCCAGATAGCAAATATCATAACTAATAGTCACTTATCAGCTTTGTAAAGCAAAACCCAAAAAATGTTTCTTCGGGTTGATAACAACCCCATTAGGGAAACAGAGGCCTTCTTGCATTTTCAAAGAGAATGTGTGTTTTTCTTTGCTTCCTGTCTAGTCATCAGGCAGCCTTGCAAAATTGTACTTACCTGAGGCAATGATGCATTGTATGCATGAATGAAATACCTCTGACAATTATTCTTCATTTTGCTTTATTTTTTTCCTTGATGTTAAATGCCATGCTAATAGCTATTTATACCAGTAGAAGCATGGAATATTTTTCCCTGGGTATGGTGTAGGGTTACTTTGTTTATCACTGTTGACAAATTGTGCAACTAGTCGCGTGGAAAAGACAAAACAGTGGAAAACACCTAGAGTTCAGGAGGCTGGAGAAATGCTTGGTTGCTGGGCCACTTATTCTGTCAGAGGCATCAGAAGAATTTGCTGAAAGATTGGCTACCCCTGACTCATAGTAATGTAGTTCCTTACAAGGAAGAATGGTTGGTTTATTCATCTGCTTTTCAGTGTCTTTTTTCAAGCAATCTGCTCTCTTGGAAAGAGAAACAGATGGAAGCCCAATCTAATGATCTACAATCCCAGCTTAGTTACTGAAGAGAACTCTGTGTGCTCTTAGCAAGGGCAGAAGCAACAAAGACACCTTCTGGCCAACTCCTGCAGTTCATGTACTGGGTATGGTGTTCTGTGGGATGGAGTATCCCTTTGGCCAATTTGGGTCAGCTGTCCTGGATGTGTTTCCCCCCTGTCCAGCTCCTTGTGCACCTCCTCACTGGCAGAGCCTGGGAAACTGAGAAGAAGTCTTTGGCTTAGGGTAAGCACTACTCAGCAACAACCAAAACATCAGTGTGTAGCCAACATTATTCTTGTACCAAACCCAAAACTCAGCACTGTACCAGTTACTAGGAAGAAAACTAACTCTATCCCAGACAAAACCAAGGCACTGTTTAAGAGCCTTATCAGACACTTCATAAAGGCATTACTACTGGCAGTAGTGTTAGAGGTTTCAAGATGATGAAAAAATACGGATTTCCTGTTTTGAACACAGAGCCACTAAGGTAACTGAGTGCAAACATTAGGTTTTGGGTTGGTTTTAAACTCTGCTGTGGTGCCAATGTCCAGTGTCTGGCGCTAGGGGACAGAGGGCTGGGGCTCAGGCTCGGCGGAGGCTGAAGTGGCCGCGGCAGTGTCCTGGGGACCAAGGCCCTGAGCTGTCGGCGGTGCTGAAGGGGCCCGGCCCAGCACCCGTGTTACCTGCAGGGCTGGGGATCTGCCTCTCAGTCTATACTTTGTTTCTACTGCTTTTGGTGAATTTCATGGGTTACTCTTTTCCCTGAAACGTTTATGATTGACTGGAGGAAGTTGTTAGGGAATGCGCTCCTTTGCACCACTCTCTGCCTAAAAAAATTCCAGATGCCTGGAGTGAAAACATCTTCAAGACAGTGACAATATGGACATATTACTGTATTAGTATTGTATTAGGGCGAAATCTGTTTCTGTGACTTCAAGTGAAGAAGGTACTTCTCACAGGCAAATAAATATAAAGCATGCAAATATTTGATTTTATGAAACAGAAATGTCAAAAACACCAGAGAAAAAGTTTCCTGAGTATATTTTCCAAATTATTTTACTTTTTACTCTCTTGTATTACTATTTTTATTCTATATTTGAGTTGATTCCAGAGGCAAACAGTCAAGTCTTGTGAATAAAAATCTCTGTCAAGTTCTTCATCATACTGTGATCTAGTCCACAAAGCGGGGCAAATATGTGTGCCAACAGATGCTAGGAATATACAGGAAAAAGAGATCTTTGTAAGAGACACGTTGGCACTAATTTGGAGGTAGGTCATGCCAAAAAGCACCTTTGTATCCTATAAAACCCTCTACAAACCACTTTGAGTAATTGCACACAAGCACAAACCAGACACTTACATTAAAAATGCTGCTTGCTTGTTGCTTAGCAGTTACTCCTGCTTACCTTTTTTCTGAAAAATACACTCATGTGGCACCATTAATATCACTAGAGTGTGCCTGTGACTTTTCAGGATGTACTTGATTCTTAGTGCAGCAATGTCAAATGAACTGGCAAAGCAAACTATGTGGACAAAGAAATATTTAGTGTATTAAGCTCCCCTACTTCCAACCTCTGGGTGGTCAATTGTTCAGTAAGAAGTTTTAAGAGTTTTCTAGAAATGTCCCTCTTGCAAAGGGAAATAAAAGCCTGTGACTGCTGAGGTAAAAATTTTCAACCACATTTGTGTAGTAACACCCTTCATTAAAAAGACTATTTCAATTCACCTACCATGCCAGATTGTTGTAAGAAATACTAGTGATGGTTTCTGCAGAAAATACTATATTTAGATTTAATCTTCATTAAAATCTAGTTATTTCAGACTTCCAGGGTTTTTTTTCCCATAATCTACTGAGGTTTTTATAATTGTATTGCAATACATGGGGGCTACAGGCAGGGCTTCTTTGTGAAGCTGCCACAAGCTTCCCTTGTCTCTGATAGGGCCAACACCAGCCTGCTCAGAGACAGACTTGCTGATGGCTGGGGCTGGGCCAGGCAGTGATGTTAGAAGTGCTTCTGGAATAACACATTTAAGTAGGAAAAAAATGTTATTGCACAAAAGTACTAGCAGACACAGAAGAGAGAAGTGAGACTATGTGAGAGAAACAACTGCACAGACACCAAGGTCAGTGCAGAAGGAGGGGCAGGAGGTGCTTCAGGAACTGAAGCTGAGATTCTCCTGCAGCCCGTGGTGCAGACCATGGTGAAGCAGCTGTGTCCCTGCAGCCCATGGAGGTCAATGGGCATGCAGAGATCCTCCTGCAGCCCTGGAGGACCCCATGCTGGAGCAGATGGATGCCCAAAGGAGGCTGTGACCTGGTGGGATGCCCAGGCTGAAGCAGGCTCCTGGCAGGACTTATGGACCCATGGAGAGAGGAATCCATGCTGGAGCAGGTTTTCTGGTTGGATCTGTGACCTTGTGGTGGACCTGTGCTGGAGCTGTCTGTTCCTGAAGAATGGCATCCCACGGAAAGGGACCCATGCTGGAGCAGTTTGTGAAGAACTGTGGTCCGTGGGAAGAACTTATGTTGAAGAATTTTGTGGAGGACTCCTCTGGATGAGAGCCCACACTAGGACATGGGAAGGAGTCTTCCCCCTGAGGAGGAAGCAGTGGCAGAAACTACCTGATGAACTGACCATAACCCCCATTCCTGTCTCTCTGCATCCCTGGTGGGGAGAAGATAGAGAATGAAGAAAAAAATAAAGCCCAGGAAGAAGGAAGGGGTGCTGAAAGGTAATTTTTAAGTTTTGTTTTACTTCTCATTGTCCTAGTGCAGTACTGATTAATAAGAAATTCAATTAATTTCTCTAAGTTTAGTCCATTTTGCTCATGATGGTAATTGGTGAGTGATCTCTCCCTGGCCTTATTTCAACCCATGATGTTTCATTTTATTTTCTCTTCCCTGTATAGTTGAGGAGTGGGAGCGATAGAGTAGCTTTGGTGGGCACCTGCCATCCAGCCAGGGCCAAACCACCACAACAGTTTATTCCTTTAAATGTCTTAGAAGTGGAATAGTCTTTTGCTGACATGTCTTTTAATAATAGGGAAGAACCATGATTTGTTGCTTAAGCATGCAGGATGAACTGGTGAAATTAAACTTCTTGAAACAGTCTGTCTGTATTCACAATGAAACATATCCCCCTCTTCTTTACACTATTATAAACCAAGACTAAATCCACAAAATTTGATGTAAGCGTCACCATAAATACAGGCAAATATGTCCCAGTGTTCTGAGGGGTTACAAATGGCTAGTCAAAAACAATAACTATGCTTACTTGAAGTGTAAAGCTAAGAAATGGCTTCACTGGAGTAATTATCTTTAAATTAAACCTTCATTCTGAAGTTCTCACAATCAGACCACAGGGAACTAATAGGAACATACTTGTTACGGAGTGTTACCTGTAATCATCTCAAACACATGACAGCAAGAATTCATTTCATTTTGTTACAAAATTTTTGTGTGGATTTTCTGCTAAAATGCCAGCTGTGGAAGATAAATTCTTTATTTAAGACAAGGACAGGGAAAACATAAGCAGAAACCATGAGAGTATCTCAGATGCTCTTCTGCGGATCTACGGGAACTTTGAGGAGGGAGAACACAATTCACATGCCAAACCAACAACCTGCAGCCAGTGATGCTGCTACCTGGTCACTCCTTTCAGCACACATTTCCCATCATGAATACTATACCTGGGGGCCTTTCTCCTTCCCCATTCTATTTTATTTCCTGGATATGCTGGCCCCCAAGCCAGCAGTAAGAATGCAAGGGATAAAAGTAGTGAGAGGAAGTAAGAAGAAAAGGCCTTTCTCTTCCTCTTTCATGATGAAGAACAGGAACTGCCTGCAGCATGAGATGGTGCAGATGTGGGAGAAAAATATTTTTTCTTCCAGATTTTTCCCTTGCTGTTGTAATCTTCGCCTCCTGTGTAGCTCTTTCTTCCCAGAGTACTTCCCTACCCTTCCTTATAGACTAACCCTATGCCCTGTACACCAGCAGACCACTGTGAGACACTTCGTTCACAGAGGTGCTGTTGCACACTCCATCCTCTCCTCTGGCCTTATCCTTTGTGTCTTTTCTCACTGTCATGGCCATCACCTCATGATCTCAAACACTTACAACCATTTTTCCCAGAGGGCAGTGGCATCTGGCTGTGCCTGAGGTATGTTGTCTCCCTCTCTTCAGTTTAAGCATGTGAGGTAACTGAGTAGTTGGGGGTACTTAGTGCAGGCATGACTTGGAAATGTAATTTTAATTCGAGCCACGAGGGGACCTTCATAGTTTATTGTCTCTTTCCTGCAGGTTCGTCTGATCCATACACTTACATCAGTTAAAATTTTGCTGCTCCTTAGGTAAAAAGACATTACTTTTTTTTTTTTTTTTTTAATATGGCTTTCTTTAATTAGGTGTCCAGAATTCATACCAAAAAGACTCCATACCTTGCATGCAGAAATTTGGCAAATAACCTACAAAACTTAATACCAAAAATAAGGAGCTCCCACTTACTGCAGCAATTGTTTTCACATCATATGACCTGTGTTTGGAGTCTCATTCTCCTCTTGCATGCAGCAGCTGTGTACTTGAATAATTTGATCTGGTTGTGTTTGTATTACAAAAAGAGAATGTGGTTGGAACGTGCACTAACTTGCTCAACTAGCAAAGAGAGAACAACTAAAACACACAGCCAGGATCCTCAGCCCCTTTGGAGCTGGTGATGAGCCCCCAAAGCTGCCTGCTGTCCCTGCTGCTGCTCCTCTGCCAGCTCCACTGGGCTGGCCACCCATCACCTGCTCTGCTCCCACCTCCTCTGAGCAGAGAAGCATCATCCCTCAGCACAGCTGCTTCTGACACTACTCCTGGGAGGCAGGCAGCCCACCCACCACTTTTCCCCTTGGCTTCCCAGGAAGAGATGTGTTCTTTGTATCAGCCACGGAGGGGAACCTCTGCCTCAGGCATGAATGGCTGTGGGTGAGCTGGGATCTCCCCTTAGGCACGGCCAGCACTCCGCCAGAAAGGCTGTGTGCCTTTCTTCCAGTTCTGGAAAAAGGGCTTTCTTGTATTAAAACACACCCAACTCATTTTCTACTCAGTTATATCCTGAAAGAGGATATAACTACTAATAAATGCTTGTGTTTGTTGCATCCAAGAGAGACCTGCAAATTGTAGCTCTCAAGTATTTCTTTGTCATTCTGAGGTCATGCTCAGCATGGAATTGAAGCAAGTGGCATTTCTTAGCTGTCATGCTCTAAGGTCTCTGAGAAATCTCACGTGGGCAATGAATAATTATGTATGTACTACACAGGCCAAGTTAAACCCAAGGCTCCCCTTTTGATCATAATTAAACTGCTGTCTTAATTAAATCTTTCCAATCTGTTTGGAAATGTCCGTTGCATCTTTGCCTCTGTATTGTCAAGGCTTAGACACCCTATGGGAATGCAAACTGAAAGGAAGTAGAAATTAGCAATATGTTAATGATAACAATGTTTAGAAAGAGATTTCATGGGAATGAAATAGACTTTTATTTTTTCCAATATAAACAAAGGCAGAAAGCTCTTTTTGTAGCAGACGTGTGTGAAATATGAAACCCTGCAGCGCACAGCAGTACCGATATGAATCAAAATGACTGCGATAAGCAAAACGCTTCACCCCTGGAGGTGGGAACGTGATCTGGTGGTTACAGTAGCACAGAGCAAATTTGAAGGTCCCTGTTCCTGCCCCTGACTAGCTGTATGTCTGTAGTCAACTCATGTATTGTCTATCAGTTCCCCTATCTGTAAAACCGGGATGTATTTACCTGTATCTTAGCAGAGCCAACTCTTGGCAAGCATTACTAGTGGATGCTGGCAGCCCTGTCCTGTAAGGAGAGCAGGATTTCACAAGTGAAAAGTACTAGTCTATAGCACTTTGCCAGGACACAGATTATCATTCCTTTTGTTAAAACAGCTGTACACTTACAAGGAAATGTGGTGATACTGAGTGAAGAAGCTCTTTATTCTCCAGGTAGCTTTGAAAGACTTTGAGTTAAATCTTATACAAAATTCAGAGACCAGTAGCTCTCTAGAGCAGATATGCTATAAAAGAAGTCAATTAAACCTATCCAATCTTATCCAAGCAATCATCACTAATCAATATTATTAAAAGAACAATTATTATACATGTATTTATTAAAACAAAAATGCACTGCATGTTTTTGTTTCCAAGTTCATTAGTTAAAAGTAAAATCTTTAAAATTATATTTTATAACTGAAATGAGTTGGTAGTCCCAGAACCGTTGCCAAGGTTAAGGTTTCCTAAATAATGTTTCTCAATCATAGACCACACATAATCTTGTAATTACAGAATCAGCAGACAGAGCAACGGCTGAAAGTGACTGGAAATGAAATGTCCTTCCACATGCAGCAGGGCTCTCCTGAATGGTTCTTGTTTGATGTGTGAAAGCTCACACGTAACCCCTCTCCTGTGAATAAATATATTTTTCCAGCTTGCTTATCTACAGATGGAAGCTGCCACAATATCATAGAAGAGTTGCATGGGTCCAACGTGTGTGAGTGTATAATCTTGTATACCCATTTAAAAATGCCCTCTGCATTTTCTGCTCTATCTATAAATTTATTGCTGTGAGTATTCTTATAAAACCATCAATTATAAAACCATGCTTTTGATGAAACAGTTATGACTTTAGGTATATATTAGGTGTAATCAACTTCAACATTTTGAGACTGCCTTTCTGCTACATGTAATTTGAAACTAATTGCAAATTAATAATAAAAGCTGTGACTATCTTCTTTCTGAAATAGTTTAAATCCATTACAGTCTGCCATGACTGAATACCCTCCTCTATGTTCTTTGGTTTTCTCTCTGCCTGTTGGAGAAAAGTTGCACTGCCAACCATTTTACTCTTCACTTTACTGGTTGTGTTTTCACATAATTTGGTGGCAGCTGTCAGCCCTGCCTTCCCCACCACATACACCTTGGGAGAACTCCCACAACTGCTTCTACACAAAACTAAGTCTACCACAAGAGTTTGCCATCCAAGCTGAAGATTGAGACTGCCCAAATTCCTCTCTAGCCATCACCTAATTCCAGAAAAGCGTCCAAAGGTGACTGATTATTTATTAAGTTTCCCAGCTGCCTTCCTGTCTGCTCCTGAGCACTCACAGTCTGTGGGCCCTGTGAGCGGCACAGCAGCCACCTCAGGAGAAGGTGTGTCGTGTGGTGCCTTTTGGAACAGGTTTTTTCAAAGGTAACCTGCAGGATGCGGCTGTAAAATAATCAACTGCAGCCAAACAACCTGACCGAATCACAGAACAGGTTAACAAATTATTTATAGCATCACCGGAGGGAGGAGTCCCAGCCGTGGCCCGGGCTGGGACTGCGTTGGGTGAGGAGCTCGCACAACCCCTTCTGCAAGGAGCTCCCAGCCCAAGCACCAGGCAAGAGAGAGCAGATGGTAAGAGACAGATGGGAGAGTACAAGGAAACAATGAGATAAATGAGCAAAAACTCAGCTGAAGACTTTAGCATTTGGTTCCAGAATTATTAATTTTAGTAATCATTTCAGCTGATGTAACCCTACGGTAGAACGCCTTTCCTGTTCCAAAGGTTTAATAGCTACAATTACAACACATGCCGCAGCCCAGCACGGGTTACATTTTAGGCAAAGAGTGGGAGTCAAGCAGGCAAGAAGTACCAAGGAAGGGGGTGTCAAACCATGAAATTCCTTCGTAAAGGGGGCTGGGGTATCGCAGCAACCGGCGGCTTAAGGCAACCACATTAAGCACTGCTCAGTAGGTGACTGACGGAAAATTCGGGCTTCCCGGGAGGCCGAAGCTGCCCCCAGCCCCCGTCCCACGCTCTCGCAGCCCGCCGGGGATGCTACAGCGAGGCGTGGGGAGCCCCAGCGCGGCCGGGGGAGCGCCCTGAGCTGCTGGCACCGCCCGGTCACTCACGCACCGCCATCCAGTCCCCCGGGCTGCTAACAGCCCAGCCACAACCCGCCCCCGCTGAGCCACCCCGGCATGCCGCGGTCCCCCGACAGCAGCCCCGGAGGCCTGGAGGTGCCCCCCGGTGTCACCGGGGCCGCACCGAGGGGAGGGTCACGCACGGACCCCAGACCGCCACGCGCAGCCCTGAGGGGGTGGAAATCCCCAGAGAGCGCCAAAAACCACCTCCCCCGCGTCCCCAGCCGGGGGTGGGCT